>OMLP01015808.1:0-23937 GCA_900302685.1 Spondyliosoma cantharus
TGCTCAGTGATTTTTTCTTTTTTTCCTTTTTTTTTTTTTTATTTGTATTTTTTTAAAAATCACAGGTTGTCCGACGAGACAAGTTAGCAAAAAAACAAAACAAAAAAAAACACAGTTAACAGCTAAATCTGTTAAACAAAAACACCCCCCAATGTTATGAAATAACGAGAAGGGCTTGATACATGACACGACTATTCAACAGCCGGGAGTGGAAGTGAGTTCTGGGTGTGATTTAAACACAACACTGAACAGCTACCTAACAAACCAACACCAGTCAGCCTGGCCAGAGCTAAACTAGACACTTAACAAGCCAAATTAGCCAGCCTGAGCCAGCCTGCTGAGGCTGTGTATCGCAGCGTGTAGGCAGCGGCAGCAGCAGACACAGTGGGGACTGACCTCACTCTGCCTGTCACAGCCGCCCGGACACACTTCTTTAGAAAAACGCGAACCGAAATGTCACAGAAGCGAAACGGGCCCGTTTACCTTGCTGCTCTGGTAGCCCTCGAACGCCTTCAGCGCGCTGTCAGTGAGTTTGACGTGAAAGACGGAGACATTGCTACCGTTGCTCACTCTTCCACAGGACAGTCCGTAGCACTGCTCCTCCTTCAGCGCCGCCATCTTGCTACCGTTCCCACCACGCGCACGGACGCACTCTGTCGTAAACCGAGAACTCCCGTTGCTTTTCAATGAATATTCAATGACTGCTCACTGACGATGAGGTCACCGAGCAGTAATGAAGCCCTATATAGTCACACGTGTTGTATCCGAAAATCGCATTATACACTGCAGTAAAAATAATATCATAATTCAAAATGTATTTAATAAGAGAGATGTTACATGATTGTTGAGTGGTGAGCACTATTTTTATTTTATTTTTTTACAACTAATTCGGAGTCGACACGTGAACCAGATGATATTTTTTAATGCTGGTACTTTGTAAGTATATTTTTTGTTATCAATGGGTGGCAAAAAAAATGTGTATTTAAGAATGAGCCTTGCACATCAGTCATGCGTAGGAAGAGAGAAACGATAGGTCATCTGATTACGTCAGCGATACGTCAATGTCTGGAAAGACAAAAAAAAAAACACCCCAGTTTGGGAATATCCAGAAAATTTGGGACGTGTAGCTGTAAACAAATATGAAATGTTAGATGCCAGTGCATCCAAGTTGTCATATTGTTATAAAAAATAAGAGGATTGTTTTCATATGTATTTTAATGAAAGATGTCTTGACACTTCCAAAGCGTCTGAGGCCAGTTTAATGAGGCATTAATGCCAGTGGATCAGTAACACTTAAGGGAATCAGTCCAGAAACACATTGGATGTCTTGTCAATGATCGGACACAAATTCTGATACAATACAACAAAAGGAAACTGAAGTTTGATAACAGACACATTTTATTGTGATGAATATAAAATTAACAAATGCAGGGAATGTCAAGAACCACTTCACTTCCCACCAGCTGTCACAGAGTTTATGCAACTTTTGGCTCTGTAGGTCATCTACCATCTACTCTGAAGAAGCCACAGATTCAGCGATGTCACATTATGAAAGCAAAAATCAAAAACAGTGAAATAAATAAAGGAAACAACTAATGTAAGATTTCACAGGCAAAAAGTGTCGGGGAGGGGGAAAAAAACCCATACACACCCAGCATTGTACTTGAAGGGTCATCCTTCAACATTTGGTCTTAATCATCAGAAAGTTGAGGTATAATTTAAATTGATTAATAAAAATAAACTCTCCTTCAGTATTATTCAGAACCACTTCACTGTGTACCATTCTCTGTACTCGTTTTAAAAAGGTAATAACTGCACCTTTATCAACAAGAAACTGGTCATTTAACAAACGTTGGCAGAGTATCTACTTTAGCTGATGCTTTAATGTGTGTATATACAAGTGACCAGAAATCCGAAAACACTGCAGCACTGAATTGCAATCAAACAGCCAGTCATGTAATTTGTGCACTGTGCAATGTTATTATTTTACTTTGTTGCTGCTGACACTGTGTCAGAGAGGTGTTGATTCACACAGTTCATTCCACAGTGCTTTCTGAGGCTGCAGTTCTTTAAACCACATTATGCTGTGAGGTGTTTCTTTATATCTTTGCTCCTCTGTATATGTTAATGATGTGGGTAGGAACGAAAGCACACAAACACCAGCCTTAACATGCACCACAGAACTGATTCATCACACAAACAATTTGTGCAAAAACTGAATGTTGCATTGTATTAAATCCTGCAGGTGCCTCTATATTCGTGTTCACTTAGCGATGAGTAGTGTCTGTAGAAACGGTGTGTGAGCTGGCACACAAGACAGCCACCTTACCATCCCGAAACCCTGAAATAATAGAGCATCTGCGTACACCACTCGATATGAAATATTGTACCGTAAAATCACATATCCTCCTTTGGAAATAGGAAATATCCATTTACTTGCACAATCTGACGCTTTAAAACTATAGCATGACATAGGACCATATCACAATAGCTATTTTAATGGAAAAAAATCTTTATAAATAACTCCTTCTGAATCTATGGTAAATCATTTTTCATTCTCGTACTCAAATTATCAACATTAATTACCAGAGACAGAAACAATGGCGGCAAAAGAAAACAGTGTCTGGCAACGTGACGGATATGCATTAACCTACACATTTATAAGGTTGGAATTACTGTTCCCGTATGCAAATATTGATGTTTTATTGTTGGTCACATACAGTTCTCAAACATAGCAGAGAAGTGACCGTGTAGAGGCATCTGACCGACTTCCACGACCTTTCACCAAAGGTCAGAAGGCACTGCCAGATGTGCTTCTGTTTTTAGACTCTAAAATTGTGGGGCTTGGTCAGGCCATCAGTACAGGCTCCATTTAATTTCTAGCAGCTATGACGACAGATAATGCTACACCACCAATGGCTACTGCAGTGGCACCGAATAGCCACTTCCAGCTGAGACCCTGGAGAAAAGACAGAAGTACAGAGTGGATGTTAAGTAGGTTGACAGTAAAAAAAAAAACTCAAAGCAAGACATCCAACTTAAAAAAATTATAAACATAAATGACACTCTGTTTATCATCACACAAAGGTTCCCTTGGTGATAACATACATATCACTCCAAAAGTGCATGAGCATCATGTGATAATGGACAGAGACTGAAGCTGTATTCTCAAAATCTTCAACACTGAATGACTGTCTCACCCATGAAGACTTGGCCTGGTGTTTTTGTGTGCTGCCGCTGCTACTACTCGGGTTGCCCAGCATCTTCTTATACATGGCCTGCTCTGCTCCTCTCTGCTCCGAGTGCTTCTTCACCAGCTTGGACAGCTCTGCGTGGATAGTCTGCACAGATGAGACAAGACAAATAGGTGCTGCAGCCAAAGCCCTCACTAATTCATCGAGGAAAACAAAGTCCTGCTACTGTATAACAACGCCTGCTACTGTATAACAACACTGATTTCCTTGTTAATGAGAATGTGTCAAGATGACAGTAGCCTTACATCAACGGACACAAGTGGTCACCAAGTGGTATGGAAAGCCCTGAAAAATGACTTGAGAAGGCTTTTCCAAAAGAATATGACTGACCATTTAATAGGATTGTTGATTCTGGAAATAATGTTTTCTACTGTTCTTTGTCATCTCAAAGAAATATCAGGCTTGCATCACAGAATTAGCCTGCAATCCAGCCCACACGTCCACACAATTCCAGGATATGAGTTTAGTTATTGTTCCAAAACTGTCTCAGATCTGAGTCACTTTAATGCACTTAAAGCTGGTGAGTGACTAATCAAACCAATGCTTTCAGAAACAAGAAAAATGTTTATGCTTCGGCAATGCCCTTCAGAAAGATGGGTGGAGCACCATTACAGGGAGTTTACAGTCATGTTCACTTAATAGTATTATTAGATTTGAGAACAGTCTAGTTTTAGAGACATTTATGTGTCAGTTTGAGTGTCTACCCTGAGGATTTGCCTGTTTTTGTCTGATATTAAGAGTAAGCAGATAGACTTACAACACAGTGTTTGAGCAAGGCACGCTTGGCAAGTTGGAACCACTATTGCGCAATCAGCTACCCACAAGAATGACAAAAATGACACCGACTTGTACCCAGAGCAGGGATAAAGTAGGCTAAAATAACATGCAACATCCTGTGCCAACAGCATATGTGTGCTCTTATGCTGTGCTGAAACAGTCTGAAGCAGTTTAAACTGGAACTGTCAAGTCTGTGTTTCATGTCAAAAAAAACCCAGACAAATAAATCTCCTCTTATCCGTTTGAGTTGAAGATAAAGGGTGTGAATAGCTGACACCAGTGTAAAAAATTTAGACAGCGTGTCTGTCCGTGCCAGGAGAATAGAGTGACAGCATGTCAGCCTGTCTCTCCGTGGCGCCTGCGTTTGTTGAAGACCGCCTCATTGATTATAATGCCAGCGTCCTGGTATTGTCGCTGAAACACACCCACAGTTCTTGGTGTTAGAGCATGATGTTATTTAGGGATTCTGTTCATTATTGTTGCTCTAAGAGACTGTTTTAATGTTAATACAACTGATTTTGCACCACGTTTTAAAGTGTGTTGACACATAGACATTTTTAAAAACATACAAATGGTGGAAAAGAATATATTGACACAACACTACCAGGCAAAAGAGTCTGCTATAGACCAAATCAACGTGACAGCACACTAACAACAACAGTGACTTCTGGTAAGGCAACTGGTGGTTGATTTGCATTACAGAGATAAAGAGATACATTTTTTCAGCCATAACTGTAAATCTAAAGATATTCAGTCAGACATGATGGTCCGACCGGATGTTTCTGCTGTGCTGAATATATGTACGGTGTTGTTTTGCTTGCATCTTCGATATCTACACAAGATAAATATCTATGACTAACTGCTGTTTTCAGGTAAACTCAAACTGCATTATCTTTAGTTTGTGGCCCAACAAGTAAATAAGGTCTCCAAGTTAATGTTAGCTAATGAGATATGAAAGCGTCAAACAGGCATTTTAGATTAATTAGATGATTGTCTGGATACAAGCTTGTATCCAGACAATCTACAACATGCGTTTTTGCACTTTAGATATGAAAAGATTTGTAACTGCACAAAGACCCATTAAAAACAAAAACCAACCATATAATATAAATGTTGGATTAAGTGGCACCAAGGCCATGTGCTGTTTGACAGATTGGTGTAGGACTCAAGTGGAGGATTCTGGGCATGAGTACCATGCTGCTGCAGCTCACAGCTGATCCAAGAAGCCCACGCACTGAGCTGGGATCTGTTAAATGGTCTCATGCAGCCAAGGAATCACATAGACCTGACTGTATAAGCAGGAGAACAGTAACCGTGGCTAGGTATTAGATATGGCCGGGGTGCAGGGCAAACCTATTTACAGCAACAACATGAAAACAGATACTCTGAAATGATGAATCAGCAGTCCACCTGACCTTGCACTACAAAGGAAGTGATTAGATAATTTACCCTGTGTCGCCATCTACTGGGAAAAAAGAAAGAACTACCATTTCTCCATACTGAAAGCCGTATTATTAATAACAATGAATGTAAAGAGCCCAAAAGTACCTTGTTGCTTGGTTCCAGCTTCAGTGCCTTCCTCAATGTCTGAATGGCTTCTGTGTATTCACCTTGCAAGGCTAACACCTTGAGTAAAAAAACATAGAATTACTAAAAAAAAAATCTACGGAAGACTAACAGCGAAACTGAAACAACAAAAGCGAAGTGTACCTTGCCCATGCGGAAAAGTGCTTTTATGTTCTCTGGCTGGTGTGCCAGTGCTGAGACACAAGATTTAAGTGCTGCATCATAGTGATCCAGTTTCAGCTGAGAAGCGGCCATGTTGTTTAAACACTTCACTTTGACATCCATAAGCTCATCCTCCTCCTCAGCACTAATGTCAACTGCAGCAAAAGAAACCACAACATAAACCAGTAAAAACAGAGTCCGGAAATAAAATTAAGTTATAAAAATGTCTATTGGAGCATCATTAAAGTAAATTAAAATTGATCTATCATCATCTAAAGCAGGCCTCGTGGGATTTTACGACCATGCAAGACATGTTGTTGTTCTTGTTTTGAGAGTAAATCTAAAATCTCCACAAATGCTAAATCAAAGTAAGCATCAACTCTTACCATGCATACCAAGTACCATGCATGTCCTCTAAAACACAACTGTAATAGACTTTTTGCTGAGTCCTGACTCCTTGGCCTGTATCTCACCTTTAGAACTAGACTCTGTTATTTGCAGGGCAATGCTATACGAGTTGACAGCAAAAGCGTAGTCCCCACGCTGATAATGAGCGTTGCCTCTCTCTCTCTTATGGCTTGCCAGGGAAATCTTTTCTGCAGGGGGCAGCAGCTCCAGGTCTGGGGCATCAGTGGCTTCTAGCAGTTCAGCTTCTAGGGAAAGCTCAGCGTTGGGGGGAACCTCGGGTTCCTGACTGGAAAGATAAAGAAACATCAGCCGAGGAAGCAGATTGTAAATTTTTTGCTTACATGGAAAACTGCAGTCGCTTTTAGCAGTTAGATTAAAACACATCCTTACCTCCCCCAGGCACCATATGCATATTTTGCATCAGTTTGAATGAGGGCTTTCTCTCCCATTTCCATGAGCTGCACTGTGAGATCCAGAGCCTAAAAAATGAGAACAATCTCAGGGCAGTAAAATATTGATATATATGCGATTCTGAGTTGTGCCAAGTCATTCTAATTTAAAAAGTATTATTAATCATTCATTTTTACCTGGATCACATCTCCATCTCCGAGAGTGAAACAGAGGTCATGCTGTTCCTCTACAAGCGTCCCATCCTTCAGGTATGATTTAAGATTAATCTTTACATTCTGCCCTTTCTGTGGCCGACTGTCTCGCCCTTGCCCTGTCTCCAGGACTTTTTTCTTCAGCTGGTCATTACCTGGACACAAACACAAAGGTATTATATTCAGTCAGTTACACCTCTGATCCCTGTCCAGTGACCGTGGAGCAACCACAAGCCAGAAGTGTTGCTCAGGGGAATGACAAAACCGGGAGGGTGTAGATTTTACTTCTCTAACAGCAATATTCCGCCATAACCTGACAGAATACCATGGGGTTTCTGTCACATACCTAAAACATCCAACCATTCTTCCACTGGAACTGGAGGATCTGGATCTGCATTTTTCTTTTCAGTCTCATCCGTGCTTTTCCCTTTCCCACCCCCGGCATCTTCCAGAGGAGGGGGGGCGTCGTCAATGTCTTCATCGTTTAAAAGCTCGAAGTCCTCCCCGCTGTCCAGCAACGAGGTCCGTCCATTCTTCTTTGCTGATAGCGCACCCTCATAGCTATCAGAGACGTCCATAATGTCCTCGTCTTCACTCATTAGTTTGGTACTCTGAGAAAGAAGGTGAACAACTTAAAAAATGCAACCATTTTGACGTGTTTGACTGTAATCCGGAGCTCCAATATAAATCGAGATAAATCACTGCTTAAAGAGTTATTTACTGTTACAGTATCAACAATATCAGCTAATCCCTTACCCATAGCTTTTATGCTAACATAGCATCTACAGTAAAAAAAACAACTGCCATTCAAAAGTATCCATGACTGAGACTGAAAATCAATTAACAGTTTAACGGAGTTATTAACTTCAATATTCACCTGTAGCTTTTTCACTTCAAGAAAATATTTTAAATAATAGCAGCCGGGCTAGCCACACGTTTTCCAGAAGTTTCTGACAAGTACCCTACCGCTCTTCAAGTAGCTAGCAGGCTATTGCTAACAGACGTTAGCCGCTGAAGTTGTGGCTAGCGAACTAGCATTAGCTGTAATCTTGCTAGCTGCAGTCAGTGGACGTTAAACGTCTGTTTTGATCTCGTCTCGCAAAGGGCCACTGCTTATATCGACTTCAGCTAGAGCGAGACAGTCAGAGTGTCGTATGTAATAAGCCCATTTATCAAAATAAGCCGAACATTACCTTCAAGCTCTATCTGTGCAGAGGCTTGTTTTGGTCCTGGGCAGCTTCTCCTCCAGTTCAATGTGGCGAAGTCAGCTTGCTGTTGGGGTGGACGAGTGCAGTGGCACCTCTATCGGTTGTTTATTACACAATGTCAAACTGACTTCGTCGCGGTCTCTTGCTCATCACAAAAAGCTGCTTCCTGTTAACCTTGAGCTCGTGCACTTCTATTGGACCTGTTCATGCATATTAATGTTTGACCTCACTGCAGATTTACATTTGTAATATCAAAATGAATCCAACTGTGAATGCTTTGGTACTTCTGAGGTAAATATTCAGCATAAAACAGCTACAAAATAAATGTATTTGCCAGATTGGGACAATATTTTCATTGCTAAGGATTCATTTATAGTTCATAAATAGTGTAAAAATACTATTTCTGAAGTATGCGTATATTTCTTAAGGAAATTAAAAGCATATATAATGACATTTATATGTGAGTTTTGGGGGGGAGACATTTTAATCAGAAGAAAAAGATCATAACTGATTTATTTTCATGCCTAAACAAACTAAATAAACAACTTCCGTTTTCATAATTGAATAAACAAACAGAACTCAAAGGACAACACAATTTCATACTGGTTGACTTTTATATATGGCAGACCCTGCCACCTTTCAGCTGCAGAACAGCTTGTTTATTCAGTTATGAAAAAGATGAATATTTACGTCATGAGTTTGTATTAATACCTCGTTAATATTGTAAATATCTTGCTCTAAAACTACATAGTGCCCCTTTAAGGAAATTAAAAGCACATATAAGTTGAACCATGACCAAAGAACAACATTCCATTTGCCTTTATCTCACAAAAAAGCAATAATTGCCATTTGACTCCTGAATGTACAAAGCAGAGCTAGTTAATTTTGCTGTTAGTTATTTGGAGCTGTAATAAGCCACGTTCAGACTCAAAATTGGTAGCAGAGTCTTAATGTGTGGATTTAAACCAAACCTGGTAGAAACCAGTTGCAGATAGCCTAAATCAAAGATTAATAATTCATTTTTATAGGTGTATATCCAGGTAAGGCCTAAAATCAGTGTGTACGATAGAACGGTTACATCTTAAAACTTAAAACAGGGCACACAAATCCCTCCCACCGATTTCGGCACAGAATATTCAGAATTATATTTTTATTAGTGCATAATCAGCTGATAATAGGAAGCATTTTGTTTTTGTTACCTTAGAATTAGCCTTTTATATCTAATGAGGGAGCAGGACCTCTTTCATAGGGTCAGATATGTTGTACCGCCATGTTTTTTTAGTATCTGTATTTTGTTATTTAGGATGTGCAACCTCAATGCTAGATGCCAGTAAATCCCATACACTGTTCCTTTAAATAACATGCATATATAAAACATAACAAATCATTTAAATGCACAAATGTTGAAGAGGATGCACCCACTCAAAATGTTCTGTTGGTGAAATATTAACATAATTTACCAAAAAATGCTTTCCTACATTGTATGTAACTCGTCTTGATGATGTGGCTAAGATGGGAGTTGAAAGCTCAATGAGAGCTCAGAGGAAGAGATTCAAACAACCAGGAAAAATCAAATGACATTTATTATTGATGCATTGTTTCTTTTTTGATAAGCAAATTATCTGTTTTTCTTTCAGTCTAAAGAAACTTTACAATATAAAGAAACATACAAAGAACATCTTTATTACCTACACAAGACACCTAAGTCCCTAAGACAAGATTCTGAACTATCCTACCATGTAAATACAAAGCAAACCCAAGAGACAGACTGCTTCATATTGAATACTGCCGTGTCGTTAGAAAGGACCATGAACGGTACAGGAAAATCATTCATATTCCCTTTCCCTTGAATCCCCCGCCCCTCCCCGACTCAACAGAACCACCCCACCCGACCAGCAAATCTTCCTAATGGTACAGTATTATACATCACAATAGAAGTACAGAGATGGCCAACGATCGATATACACAGAGGACTGAGAGAGGATCAGTGAGAGAGCTTCCATCTATACAACGCCATAACAGGAGCGGATAGCAAAGGACATAGTTACCTTTTGATCTATTCTTAATTTAAAATGAGGTTCTCATAAGTATTTTTCACCTTTTTAAAAGTTTTTTTTTTTAAATTGATAAAAATCCTTCATATTAAAAACTGCAATAAGATGTCACATGTTTTTTTTCTGTTGTGTGAGAAGATGCCCTTTGGAAAAAATATCCAAAATTATTATTCAATGCCAATAGTCACGTTTAACTGAAACAGAAGGAGACAAGGGCAGAGTGAGGACGCCACAGCTTTGTTCTGCTTCTCTCGGTCCTGTCCTCTCTCTGTCCTATCCTCCCCACCATACAAATCTTTAGCATACAGTCTGCATTTATTCTGTCACTGTATTCTATACATTTTTATGGAAATTTAGCCACGTGAGCCAAATAGTCAGCGCATCCGTTCTCTATGAAAAACATGGACAGATTTATTTATAATTTACTTTCAGCTGTATTCATTGGTAGTGACTGACATATCAAAACATGTCAATGATATCAAAATGCATTATACAGTATTTACAAAAAAGGAAATTAAAGAGAGGGGAGGAGGGGGTGAGGGTTGGGATTGGAGGAGAGAAGGGGTGTGTGTGTGTGTGTGTGTGTGTGTGTGTGTGTGTGTGTGTGTGTGGAGAGAGTGTTTTCCCAGGCCACCGATCCTGGAGACGTCCCCGTTGAACTCTGGGTGCTATCTGTTCACATTGATATCAGAAAATTGATAAGTATGTCACCATCACCCGTAGAGGCTACAGTGGTTGTTTAGTTATTGTTGGTTTGAACACAGCCATGATGCAAGTGTGGCAGCGTGATGCCACGAGAGATCATTTATCCCTTTGAAACAGTGACAGAGAGTTGATCAAGCCAAGAGTACACAACATACAGAAAGAAACAAATTAAATAGCGTGATATGTAACTATGCTTTTCTTTGTGTGCAGATTCTATGGGCTTTCTTTTGTTTTCTCCTGCTGAACACATTTAAAATAAAAAAAAACAATCTGCTGAAAACAACCGCGAAAATGGAAATATATCCATTACAAAAGCATCCCATTATTCCTCTTCTTTCGACCGACGTCGCTGCAAGGTGCATCACTCTGCTCCCGCCGTCAGCATCCCCGATACTCCGAATCCATTATCCCGCACATATGGGACTCGCTGATCGATACGAGCTCCGAGGAGACAGTTATTAAGCCCGTTCCGACTGGGTTAAGAGAGTGGATCATACAGGATCTGTGAGTTCAACCCAAACTGGTAGCAGGCGTCACGAGTGTATCTGAGGTCCTGTAAATATCTCCCAGGCCAAAAGGAGACATCGGCTAGAGAGCAGAATGACTCCTGGGAGGAAAAACAGTGCTGCTTGAAGTCCACAGTGAGGTTGAAATCAAGCAAAAGTGATGATGAAGGGAAAGGAGCCACGGTTTAGGATTCACAGACAGATAACAAATAATAAAAACAACCACAATACAAGCTAAATATGTTGTATTTACAGACAAAATCCATAGACGAGATGCTCTCTCGCTCTGTCTGCTACCAGATGAGAACTGGCACTTGTCCTGACAATCATCTCAGGAGCCGTTCCCATGCAGTGAAACATACGAGAAGGGGGTGCTTATTAAGACAAGATAGAAAGACATACGATCATTCAGGTGCGTCAGCAGACACTTTGTACCAGAAAACAGCAACTGTATGGATAGTTTTGTCCAAGATACAAACACCTTGGCACAAACTACTTCATTGTGTGGAGACAGCCAATTAACCCAATCGCTCTTTCTTTGAAGGTTTATGCAAATGGTGCTACAAACATTTAGGTGGCGAAGACTTGAGCTACAAGTTTTTAAAGGAGAGGTATTGTGAAGTGACCGACTGTGACACAAAAACAAAAGTAAAACGAAAGACATCAAATAACCTAAAAATCATGTAAACAGAAAATCATTGTGCATTTTTCAGAGTGTGTGCTTATTCCGTCATTGTTGATGCTGCTGCTGAGATAAAATGTGCCCTTTACAGGAAATCATAACTACATTAGTAGAATAATATCAATTATGAAAATTATAACAATAATATTACCATCAACGACAAAAAAAATACAAACATTTAATGAAAACCATCCTTGCCCTAAAATAACAATATCAGTTCATCTTTTTTTTTTCTTTTTTGTTTTATGATTCCCGACGACACGGGAGCTTTTGAATGAGAGTTTTCAGCTCCTGTCAGTCAACAACTGCGTGCCCTCATACGTTATGATCAGCATGATATAATGGGGGTGGTGGTATATGCAGAGGGGCATCTTGATCAGGCTTGAATGCCAAAACCACGAGGGCAGGTTTTTTGGGTTTGGGAGAGACAGGCTTGGAGCAGTTTCGGGTTCTTTCTGTCCGAGGGCCCTGTGACGAGGCCCGGCAGGCGAGGAGAAGCGAAGAAGAGACCCCGTCCTGTTGCTTGGAGGCCTTTTCATGTTCTTACACCCATTTTACAGGAGTTGGGATGGGGGACCTTGAGGGGATTCCTGCTTTCCAGGGGCATCCCCAGGGGCTGTGTGGCACAACACACCGTCCACGAGGAGGAGGAGGAAGAGGAGGAGGAGGAGGAGGAATGTAGGGGAGGGAGGAGGGTAATGCAAGACGCACCGGGGAGGGGAGATCGGGATAAGGGGAGATGAAAAGGAAATAAAATAAAATAAAAGATAAAATAAAATAATAAAAAAAAAAAAAAATCACACACTCATCGTCATGTTGGGTGAATACTGTAAAGAGAGAAAAAAAGAGAGGGAGGGGAGAAAAGATAAGCCAAAACTATATTAAACTTCTCATACTACTCAGTACAAGATGAAAGCAATTCAGCTAACTAAGCTAAATGCCATGTCCAGTACACTGGCCTGTTGCAGCAACAATTAACCCTTTCTTATTGACTTTCTACGTCAGTAAACCAGCAGCAAGCAAAGCAGAGTCCAGCCCAAGGAGAAAATGTTAGGGAGTTTCAGATCACAGTGAAGATACTGTGGTTGTCAATGTCATCATGCATCAGAGAAAAGCTTATTGTGTGCTTCTTTTCCATGCTCGTGTTTGTGCATGCTATGTTTTTTTTTGTGTGTGTGTTGCCTAAAGCTGGGAAAACGGGAAAAATGATATAAAGGACTGATTATGATCACGATTTAGCCCTGAGGACAGGCTTCAAGGTCCGGGAGATTTACGCCGAAGAGAGCGGGGGCTGGTTTCATGGACATATTTTACATTGGTGTCTTAATTAGTGGCCGATGTTATTCTTAGATTTGTCTGACGCAAAGTTAGACAGTTTCACCAAAAGCTTAAAAAAGTTAGCCACCCTACCCACGGGGCTGACCCTCAACTAATGTTTCCATGGTAACAATCAGTGACAGTTGATTCCCAAATGATACAGAATAAAGAAAGAAAGAAGATATGGCTCATAATTTGTTTTTACAGACCTCAGTAGACTAAATCAGCAAGGACACTGTCGGTTAGTTTTATTTGTCCAAGAAAAATAACCTGACCCTGACTTTTTACACATTAAAGCGTTTTGACAGGTCTTGGGGAGTAATACTGCACATGTGAAAGACGTAGTATAAAAGCTCTTTGTGGCTTCAGAGGAAGCTGCAAGTAATCTGATAAATTGCTTCCAGCGATGTCACTCACTGTCTAAGTTGCATTGTGCATGTAGGAGCCAGGTTTATGAAAAGGAAGAATGTGTGGAATAAGTGTGCAGTGCTGGACCAGTGGACATTTTTGAAAACATGTTGCCTACATTACCCACAATGCAACTTAGCCACTGAGTCACATCACAGGAGATAATATTGCATGAAGCTTCCTCTGAGGCCACAGAAGGCGTTATACTACTTTTTCACATATGTAGTAATACTCCTCAAGATCTGCAAACACAGTTTAATTTGTACAAATTGGTGGAGTTTCCCTTTAACAGAAATACTGATTGAGTCATCTCACATTAAGAAATCACAGCTCTTCCACGGGTCTGTGCTATACTGACATTTATGCTGCTAAATGTGTTCTACAGACAAATTTAGACATTCACCTGAAGTCTGATTAAAGTCATAGTTTTTGAGTCTATTCGTGAAAACCGTCTCTCTGTCACCATGGACAGCGAGCACACACAATCTCCTCCGGAGGGGTTTAGTGTTTAGACTTTTTCTCCTATAACTGAGTCTCAGACTAGACAGAGCCATCAAAACCTCTATCAGACATATTTACTTTTTGTTACTGGACAAATCTTAATTGTCATCTTGCCGTCTAATTGAGCTGTTGGTGGCGATTTGAACAGAGTAAGTGATTTAACGTGTGACTCTTTTCACAGTTGAACAGGATTTTAAGTAGTCTTCTAGTTTTGTTCCCAGTTTAAGACGTATGTTTTCTCTTTCGGTACTCACACTTTCACTTTGGAATGGGTTTAAAAAGTTGCCTGCCATCTCGCCGTCGTCCCGCGGAGTGCCGGGAGGATTGTTCATGCCTGCCATGTTGTTGGGAGAATTCTGCAACATAAATGAAAGAAGGAGTAAGAATATGTTCGCTCTTACAGACAAAGAGTTGCAACGGTATTAGATTATCAAGGAATATAGAAAATATCATTTTTTTTTGTTTGAACAGATGCTTTTGTAAAAATCCCCAACTATTTTCCCCTGTCAGACATAAAAGTTGATATAAACTTGAAATATAATTCTTGAATCACACATAATTTAATACCATAGATAAGCAAATGTACACTGTAAGATAATCGTCAACTTTCATATCACAGTATACCTTGAATATGGTATATTGCTGCAACCCTATTACAGACAAACAGACAGACAATCAGTCTTACCTTTGGCAACCCATCCATGTCACCAGAGCCTGTGATCAGAAATGGAGAAAAGAGAAGTCTGAATCAAAGTGCAGTAACTGTTAACTGATCCTCAGCGTCCTGCTGCTAATTCAACATCAGCTCAGGATATCCAGTGCAAGCAGCCGGCCCTCTCACACGTAATGGCCCGTAATTAAGCCAGTTTGTTTCAGATACAGATGAGCACCAACTCTCTGGCCCATCTACAGGATCAATTGGCCCCAATCGCTGCCCCACTAATCTGCTTTCAGCTTTGTTCAATACCAGGAGGAGGGAGAACACTTCCTCTACGAGCCATGAGAGGGCAGAGTCTTACTTCTAAAAGCCTTTGTTCACCGAGAGTAACAGGTCTCACTGGCTATACTCTGGAGCTTACACCGCTGCACACCGTCTTTGGGTACTCACCTAGTGATCCGTTCATATGATGCTGCTCCATAGCGCCCATTCCACCCATGGGCCCATCAGGACCTGGTCCCATTGGGAACTACAGAAAAACAGCAGTAAAATATATGAAGGTCATTTATCTTGCATTGTCTGTGTTGCAGAAGAAGGTTCATTTGCAAAAAGAGACATTTACATTTTATCATTTCTGTCCACTCCGGGGAATATCAGTCAAACCGGTGTCACGTTGTTTTGACAAGATATCTCATTTAAAATGTTTATTGTGCACTCAAGAGAATCTAAATCAAACTGTGTCCGGTTTATTCATCTTAGGGCTGATGTTGATCTGTTTTTTTGCAAATACACTCCTCAATCTTGGCTGAAATGTAAGAAACACTGACGCTATTTGAACAAACTAACAGCACTCACATTAGGTCTATTTCCGCCAGGGCCGATGGGGTTCATCATTGTGTAGATGTTTTCACTTGAGTTTGTTGAATCTGTGAATAAAGAACAAGAAGAGCAAAATACTGTATCACACGTTGCACCATTGAGACTCATGGACATACTTGCAGATGAGTCTGAGCACTGGTATCTCTGTCTTCACATTTAATATCCAGTTGTTCAAGAAAATGTGTAAAAAAACAAGGTGTATTTTGGAGTAATGAATGGAGAATAACAAGCTAAGAAACTGTCATTCATTGTATTCATTTCAGTTTGATTCAGCCTTTTGTAGAAAAAATACAGCTCCTGCTCAGACGCGTTCTTATTTCTGCTGGAAAGGACAAAGGCCACCCGTATGTTACTTTAAGTGACAGTACATTATGTCAGTGATTCTGCGTGTCAATCAATCTAAACACTGCTCTCTTGCAATGTGCAGTCAAAGAAACCCATTATCTCTTATTCCTACAATCAGGAGATTAGACCGTGTTTTTATATGAACACCCTGGCAACTTAGCAACGACCAGCACAGGCTGTATGTGTCGCTCTTCGTGTGTCTGTCTTCGAAAGATTAAGAAGGATGAGGCGACCTTGATGTGACATTGCAGGCGGAAAGTTGTGAGTGGAAAAATAAGAATAACAGATTGAAAGACAGGGATGGATACTGTGGTGAGATCCTGCCAGTTAGTCTCCCTGAGTCTAGCTTGGGTTGTCGTGACTGTAGGAGGGGGGCAATGCTGAGTGGGAGGTGTGCATTGTTGTGGGAGGTTTGTGAGTGTGTGTGTGTGTGTGTGTGTGTGTGTGTGTGTGTGTGCGTGCGCGCGCAGTCTTGGCGACTGCAGTGGAAATATGTTTTCCCTCCCAGTGTACGTGTGAGCAGGAGCGTTTTGTGCAAAAAGGTTGCCCCGGCAACGTATCACAATAGAGGGTACGTATATAAATAATAAATGGTGGACACAAAAAGAAGCTCTCCACAGGCCAACAGAAACAGAACATCTACAGGATATCAGCCAACAGTGTTTTGTTCTCCGCTAATCCTCCACAGAAACGCAGGACTGACGGGTCAAAGCCGAGATGAATCAGTTATTTGATTGCAGACTGACACGCTTCTGCTTCCTTTTCTATGCAACTGTCTCCAAAATGACAAAGCACGCAAACAAAAAACGGGGTATTTTCCAGAAGAAGTGGGAAACGCTGACAACAAATGTGATACCTGAACACATTTTAACATATTATACAAAGGAAGCATTTTGCTGCCATACCAGAAAAAGAAAAACAGAATCAGAATCACATTATAACTTGAAAAGTTTAATGTTAGAACAAGATGTTTCTCACATTACTATATCAAACCAATGACTGAACTCATTATAACAAAACATATACTCTTAATGTTTTTATGACGGGAAATGTTTCATGTTATAACATAATAACTTATAACAATTTTATTATGGTATAACATGTTAACTTCTGGTGTTATGACTCTGTACTGGCAACGGCCTGACTGAAAGGCATTATGTTTGGTGGAAATGTTCACTTCGACTCAAGCATGAGCTGATTAGATTTTGGCGGCCAAAGACCAGAGGTCACGGTCACTGTGACCTCACGCCGCCCGATTCTCGTGAACGTCATATTTAAAAAAACGCATGGACCATAACTCAAGAATACATACAAAACTTTCACGAAGTTATGTAATTTGAATATCCAAAAGGTCAAAGGTTAAATGCACTATGACATCTTAATGAAAATGTTCCGCGTTATAATGTGAAAATGCATCAGGATGTCTTGTTATAATATTACACAATTCAATGTTATACATCAACCTGTTGGGGCAGCTGTAGCTCAGGAGGTAGAGCGGGTTGTCTAGTAATCAAAAGGTCACTGGTTTGAATCCCGGCTCCCCCCAGCTGCATGTCAAAGTGTTCTTGAGCAAGATACTGGATTGCTCCTGATGAGCAGTTTGCGCCTTGCATGGCAGCCTCCGACATCAGTGTGTGTGAATGGGTGAATGTGGCAAGTATTGTAAAGCGCTTTGAACGGTCAGTAGACTGGAAAAGCGCTATAAAAATGCAAGACCATATACGTTATAACGAGATAAATTGTGTATCGCTTTCACAACAAAAGTTTCTTGTTATTCTTAATAGCGTGAAAAGAATCTCTATTGGTACTCTGTAGAGCGTAAACCTCCGACAAGGCCCAACAGTCCTCTTGGTTTTGTGGAAATCAGTTCAGTAGTTTTTGTGTAATTTTGTTGACAAACCAACCAATCAACAAAAACATAAAACAACAAACGGCTATGGGCGCGAAATTATCCTCCTTGGCAGAGGTAATAACGTGAAAACATAACTTTTTGTGTTATAACGTGATACCAATTCATTTTTCCTGTTCTGGTGTGGCAGCAATATGTTTCCATAAAATACCAAATCAGGCTCCGCGCAAAATTCTCCCATTTTTCAGTGTTTTACACATGTAAAACTCCTCCTAAAGGCTCAATTCCTAAAGTATTTAGAGTCCTATCACTGCCTGTCTCTCCCAAAGAGAGATGTGTATCAGACAGAGAACAGGGTTGATGTTCCTCACACAGAGCCCCGTGTTCAGTGAACACTGGATAAAAGTAGAAATCAGAAGAGAAACTGAAGCGTGTAACTCACCTCCGGGGCTAGGCATGATGGGAGTTCCTGGTGGGCCGCCTCCCCCTGGAGGGCCCTGAGGGGCGAAGAAGCGAGAGAGAGAAAGAGAAAAGAGTGCTGAGTGCATCTAGATGGCAGCGTGCCTGTTAGATATCACCGCATGACATGTAATTTATGGCCCGTGGTCGAACACGAGTCCATGACGGGACACTTACCACATAGTTGCCTGGAGATGAAGATGAATATGCTATCTGCGGAGGGAATAGACCCGAGGTGAGATAAAACACGAGACACAGTTACTGTAAACATGCTCAGTCATGTAGGCGATAAAGATGTGGGAGAACGTGACTCACTGAGTTGGTGTTGGGGTTTGGCCATGGACCTCTTCCACCAGGACCCCTGGAGGAGCAAACAGGAGGGAAAGATTAAGACATTGAATAGAATAGAGCTTCACAGGAGGTGTGTGTCACATGTGATGGTTTCTAATCAAGTGCATAAATATTAGTTATGTGGACTAATAATGTAGAATTTTTGGCGCTTTAACTGTAGAAGACACACATTCACAAACATTCACGATACAATAAATGTTCTGTATAATAACCTGCCAATAGAGAGTTTTGTAAGGAAACCAGTATTGATTTTGCTCTGTCATGGATGAGACGATGTTTTCACAATCAGTTGGTGACAATGAACTTCTTTTAACTGTAATCATGATGATATTTATTCATCTTTATACATCTTTATACATATCTCTAGATAAGATAAGATCTAGATCGGAGGACAAAGTAGCTCAGAAGGGCAGAAAACTAACATTTAAATAGCAGACCCAGTTCCAGGATCAAGTCTGATATACCACATTCGAGGGCTGTGCCACAAGTCTTTTCTCAATTTGAAGCTTCGAATTTCTGTCGTCATATCTCATGACGTCATCACCCTTTAAAGAATATCCTCAAACAAAATCCTCAATTTGAAAAGAGTGATTCATCGGATTAAATTAGGCGGCAAGCAAATTCAGATCTTTTTTTCCCGTAATGACTCAAGTAATTGACTATAATAGTGTTGGCGCCAAAAATAGAGAGATGTAATTTATGGTGCTGTTATTAGATTGCTGCCAGACTGCCCCATTAAAGGTGAGCAGTTCTGGAGAAAGATAGTTGAATGTCGGGGCCTCTCATCTCTGGTCGACAAATACAGACGCCTTGGACCGGTGGCTCAGTCCGAGCCGGGGGCGCTATTTGGCGACTTAGGAATGAGACTTAATGACAAAAACAATCTTTCTCTTGAATAACCGAATAGAAAATGCAAAATCACTGTGCAAATATTGATTTAGAATGCTGATGTCGACATCATGAATGACTTTGGTACAGTCCTACCACGTTTACTGACCCAACATCTGAGCAAATGACTTGATGAGAAAACAGCTCTCATAACTGCTCATGGAAATATCAACAAAAATAAGTCATAAAAAAGTGGGGCTCTTCTTTGGCAGCAGAATCCACAAACAAACTTCTTTTTTTCAATCTACTTACATGTTCATGCCCGGCATCCCCGGCCCCATTGAGTTTGGAGGAGGCCTCATGCCGCCGCCGTAGTTCTGCACAAAGACAGGAAGCACACAGTCAGCATGCCGTCTCACACCTGCTCCGTCTAAAGGTTTGAATCTTAATGAAGGTCAGCGACCATCATGTCTCCCCCTAACTAGTGTTTAATTATGTGATGTATGAGCGTGTGTGTGAAAGTGGACAGCTGTGTGTGTGAGAGTGTGTTTGTGTACATCTCCGTGTATGCATCTCTATGTGTCCGCGCTCCCCCTCTGCGTGTTTGCATGTATGTTTTCATGGCTGCCCAGCAGGCGGGTTTGGCTGGTGCTACATGTGTGTACTTGTGTACAGTGTGTGTGTGTGTGTGTGTGTGTGTGTGTGTGAGAATGAGACAGATATAAAGAGAGAAAGACTATGGGGGCAGGCCAGAGAGCAGCTCCACTCAGAGGAAGAGTTTTGTTCAGCAGACGATTACACTTGTCGAGCAGATGCCACACCAGCTGCTGGTGCGCTCACTGCCAAAGTCACCGAGCCAGGGTGGCACAGAGAGGGGCCGAGGGGCACGGGGAGAGTGTGTGCGCGCAAGTGTGTGTCTTTGTGTGAGGTGATGTTGGATGCGGGACGTGGTTGGGTGCAGAATGAAGCAGCTGTCTGGTAATGGTAATTCAAAAGGACACTGTTGTTTAAGCATCTTATGTATTACACTGAATCACATCCACAAAAATTAAAGTGATAAAAGAAGACCAACGGCACCAGACATGGCAACATTTTTGGTCATAATGTGTCGGTGGCAGCCGGAGTACTCCGCCTCTGTTTGTCTCCCTGGGTGGGAGTCGGCGAGTAGGACTTAACGTGTAAAACTGGTGTTGGCAGTGGGGGAGCTTTGGTCAGAGCCAAGCTAATCATCAGAGCACTTGTGACATTTAAAGGCAAAGTTACGAGGCTGGCAGAGCTAAAAATGTCCCTTCAGCAGAGAAAAAAAGATTATCTGCACACTGGTTATACGCTGCTGTTTTGACATTACGGCTGGTTTTATGGCAGCTCTTAATGAAGGGCAACCAAACGTTGGGTTTCATAAACCGACAGTCCAAGCACCAAATCTGTCTGTGTGGCAGCTGCAGAGTGGGAGTGCAGTGGGCTGGTGGTGCTGAAGGACACCATTCGCTGTCATGACTTCATCAACACAGTCATTTGTGCTTCTTTATTCAGTATGACTGAGTAACAAAAACCCACCTGTGGGCCCATGCCTCCCATGCCTCGAGGGGGATTCATTCTCATCGGACCTCCCATGTTTGGATGTCCTGTGGTGAAACACAGAGAGTGAGGCTTGTGAGAACAGCGGCACTGTTTAGATCAATAACAATCACGTAAATGAGGAGAAAAACGTTGTCATTCAGAAGCCAGTGTGAGATTACTTCCATTTGAAGATAATTCTGCGTGTTTCGTCAATACCTTGAGGTCTGGTGGGGTCCAGGCTGTTTGGCAAGAGAGGCTGTGACCCGGGGATGCTCCCAGGAGGCTGATTTGGCATACGGAGGGCGGGCCTTGGGCCACCTGGGTACCGCGGAGACATGAATGGCTGTAGGAAGGACACGAGAAGGACAATGAGCACTTTATTTCAGGATGAGCAAAACACTCTAGGCATTAAAATATCAAAAAGTTAAGCTCTTGACCTTGTTTTTAATCAACACTCTTCTGCAGAAGAAATCGCTCAGTGCCAAAATGCACTTTTCATTTGATCTAGCACCAAAATCAGTGCATTAATAATAGAAACAGTGGTGGTGGGAATTTCTCTAAAGATGCTGATTATTACGAATTAACATACTGCCTTTGCTGATCTCAAGTGAAAAAAAATTATCAATTTGGCCCAGATACTCAGGTTAAGTGACGCTGACGAAAGCGAAATTTAGCGAAAGGACGGTTTGTAAAATAAAAGAAGCAGAAGTGATTTATAAGGACATGAGTGGAGATGAGAAACAATACACAAACCACCACTGTCACACGTGAAAGACTGGGAGCTCGCACTTCTTCACAACTTAGAAAATATAACAGGTGCACTGTTGCGGCAAAGATTCAGAAATATCGAAGATCGGCAAAAAAACCAACTGCGGTTCATGTCTAAGTTGTTCTTATCAGCTGAATGTCAAACCCAACTCCATTTTAAATCCTAATAACTGCACATCCATCAATCTTAATCGACTGTTTGTTTGGTGCTTTAAAACCTTTAAGTATATTTTTTTTGTTTGTGTTTGTTCTCTTTGTACATCTTCTCTACTTACTTTTACTCTCATCTACTACTATTGTGGAATGACCTGCCTGAGGACCTACGGTTGGCTACATCAATTTTCTGAAGTACACTGCAGTTTATTCTGGACGTTGCACTGAACATTTTAGTATATACATTTTTACATCTAATCCTTGGTGTTTTTATGGTTTCAATCAGAAACTGTTATAAATTGTATTTCTCTTTTACATCTTATGCTGGCCTGTTTGTTCACACATTACTGTGTATTTCATTGTTATGTTTGTGTATTTGTTGTAAGCAGGCTTGAGGGAGTAACAGAATACACGTAACGGAAACAGGATACAAAACAAGGTAACTGTATTCTGGTGAAGTGGCAGGAAAAAAAAGATGTAATTAGATTACAGATACATTAAGAGGATTACTAACAGGATTATTCTGCATTCTTACAGAACACCCATTCAGAAAAGATCATATTGATGTTTATTTTCTCTCTTGCATATGTTTGGTATTGAGGTAATCCAAAGGCAACAGAAAGCGGATAAGTCACATTAGTTTATTATTTTGATTGTGACACTGGATAACGTTACCAACTACAACAGGTGATAAGTAACCGTATCAGAATACGTAATAAGTAACCCGCCCAACACTGGTAGTAAAGCCCTTTGTAACGGTGGTTGCTGTTATAGAAATAAATCGCCAATATTATTATTACAATGCGCAAACGTCAAAGGCAGAAATGTTTCTACATAAATCATGTTAACTGCAAGCTTCGCCTGAGTGAATAACACTTGTAGGCTGTGAAACAGGGCACAAAAGGATTGGCAGACCTGACTCTCTGTAGCCAAACAGCCCGGCTGTCAGCAGGGGGAGCTCTCGTGTTGAAGAATAATGTGCTGCAAGTAGTTTTGTTACCTTCACCAAAAAGGAAGGGCCTGCCTGTCTTTAAGTTTTGGAAAAGTAAGACCTCAGGTGGTAAAATCCATTAGGATAAAGGTAAAGGAGGACAGATAAGAGAGAGGAGGAAACATGCAGGACAGAAAGTTGGACTGGAAGAACACTGTGGGAGGGAGAGAGAGAGGAGCTGGAGCTAGAAAAGGGACGGGAACATGACACAGTCGGATGGGAGGGTGAAGTCGTACAAGGAGGAGGAAGTGTTCTACATCCAAATGTTTGTCTGTTTTTGTGCAGCTGGACGTTTTCTCAGCGCGTCCGTATCAACCAGACACCAGCGCTACAAAACTGGTATAGTGTGATTCATGGCAGGAAGCGAAGACACCATCCATTCCACGCAGATGTTTCAGCAGAGAGGGGGACAAGACACTGGCTGGCCGACACACACACGCACACACACACACACACACACACACACACACACACACACACACACACACTGAGCTAGCGCAAAGCTAGTGAATAATGTAAAGCACCCCAGACAGATGGTTGTCAGAATCACCTATGAGAGCAACGCTGCTGCAACTACAAATACACACAGCCAGCGAGCCACGTTTCATCGTGAGGTGATGAGAATTAATTCTAAACCCAATCCAACTATTTTAATATCAAGGGGAAACATGCTGATCTGCATGCAGATCAGGTAAGAGTTGTGTGTTCTGGTCACGGAGCATGAACAGCCGAATAATGTTCGTATCATTGTTTTCGTACAGAGATAAGCACAGACAACACAAATACAACAGGAGGCTGGCTTTCAACGGTAATTATACACTGTATGTTTTGTGTGTCGGCGTATGTGTGTGTGTGAGTGTGCATTTGGGGCAAATGGAGGACGAGTTATATAATCCCAGTTAGCCCTTGAGGTAAAGAAAGACTTACTACTAAAACTACTCCTCTC
>OMLP01015809.1:13710-36026 GCA_900302685.1 Spondyliosoma cantharus
GACGGGGGCTGAAAACTACCACAAAACAAGTACGCACACATGCAGCCCGTGGTGATCCTGATGGGATTGACAAGCGTTCAGGCTCCGTGTGACCCGAGCAGTCTGATTATGCGACTCTCTGTTGGGAAATGACCGAGTGTTTTTTTGGGGGAGTTTAACAGACTCTGACTCATGGAGCCTACTGTTGATTCTTTCTGTGATGTTTCCGTAAAAAGTGGGTGAATGTTTAGTTACTCATACTTAAAAGGGAGGAGTGGAGTGATTGTTAAAGTCTCCCGGATACAAACAGTAAAAGGTCCGCTGTTGTGACTGTGGCTCGCTCCTGGTTTTCTCTCTGTGAGCTGTGTCGCTGGTGCCACCTGCTGGCTGAGGCCTGCAACTGATGCTCCTGCTCGAAGTCTCTCCCCAGAGAGAATATGAGGAACTTGTGTTGATCATATTAAAGCGTGTTGATGATGATTTAACTGAATTTATAATGCCATCACTGAATGACAGACAGCTTCTAGGAAGATCATCCTACACCCTCTATTAGAAACACTTCTGGAGAAGGACACAATCACTGAAACCCTACTCACGCCCAAAAAAAAACACCCCAGCATGAAATCAGTATTTGAATATTAAATGCAAATATATTACATAATTAACCCAACAATCAAACTGTGAAATAATCCAATCAATGTAGAGCATCACCTTAAATAAAGCCTCGGCTATATGGCTTGAAAGGATAAGTTCACCTAAAAATGAAACTTTGAGTCATAATCTATTCACCCTCATGCCGGGCGAAGTTTCATAGTTAACAAACACAACACAGAACAGAGTTGCAGTGTTGTACTAAAGAACTGAAGTAGATGGGGCGGGAAAATGTTTCCATACAGCTAGTTTGGCATAATTCAAGTCTCTAAATGACCAGACATCCCAAACTGATCTGAAAACATGCTATTTATTACACCCTTGACTGCTGTCAGGCCAATCCACATAACACTTAAGATGGGGTGAGTTTAACTCAGTAGCTCCAGTGAAGATTTAAGCTTACAAAAGGGTTCAGGTAACATTTCATATTTCAATTTGGGATTTCAGGGCTTCCTTGATAAACTTGGACTTTAAAACAAGTCCCTGTTGACTTCAGGTGATCCGGAGAATGCTGCGATGCTGTGTTGCTGTGAAGCTCAAGAACTGTCTTGTGGACTGCGAAACTTCACTGTCGCTTTCCATCGCCATGAGGGTGAGAAGATAAGTACTTTTTTTTCGGGTGAATTATCCTTTAAACCAATATCATAATATTTCACAGGCTATATCATGATATTTTGAGTGACAAGTAGCACAATATCTTTGACCAAATACCTAAATATTGATATTGTGCCAATATTGTTGGGATGACGATCATAAAATATTAATACAACTGGATTATTGAGAACTAATCTTCAATAATCTAGATATAATGACTATATCTACTATAGTAAAGACAAGACATAAGTAGAACAGTCTGGTGAGTTCAGAAAATTACATCACTTTACTATAATCTAGCCTTTAAAACCAGGAAAACGCTGATTACCATATCATGATATAGACATATCCAAAACCCAAAACGATATATTTCATATCACAAAAAAGATGTAATATATTGGTATATTGTCCAGCACTTTCTTCCTGTAAGAAACTACAATGCAATGTTATCACCATATTATTTGCTGTCACAGTTCTATAGCCTATGTATTTTAATGAGGGTAGACTAAATATTAGATACACCTCTCAGTATCACACAAAATAATTCAAACAAAATTGGCATAAAGCTGAGTCAACATTGTAATAATTAACTATGCTGAAAACTATACAGCACCTAATAAACTAGCAACTGAGTGCAAAGTAGAACTAGAAACAGAGCATGGGAAAATGACAATTTCGAATAACACAGCTGGAGTTAGGTAAGGTAGGTAAGGTAAGGTACTTTATTGTGAAAAGAAGATGGGTGAATTAACATTTCATAATACTGTGCTGTGGTTTAAATATTTATTGGATTATTTCACAAAATGTTTCTTTCCCCCTGTTGGACACCCAGGCTCAAGATTATCAGAATAATTCTGCCGCTTGCTTGAGAATTAGAACATTCTGATATTCCACCACCAGCAGGTTGTATATTACCAAGTGACATTCAGGGTCTTCTGCAATTAATTTGAAATAAATATTCTCGGGGACTGAACAGAAGGTCGTTCTAGAAGTGAGAGCATCACAGCACGACTGCCTGCTCCTAGTGCTTTGACACACAACACACACACACACACACACACACACACACACACACACACACACACACACCACACACAAAATGCTCCAAATGATTTCCTGTGAGTGAAAATGTTGATATTGATGAACTGTTGTGGAAATGCAGCAGCAGATAGTGGAGTGAATTATCGATGAGACGACATTATATTGTCCTTTTGTAAGTGGGACTCAACATGGGAAATGACCTTTAGCTGTGACACATTCATTGCAGTCAGTGGAGGACTGCAGGTCAGCCTTATTTCTGTTAGCTTTCCTACGAAGCAGCTGTTCAGAGGTTGTTTGAATGCTGATCTATAAGTTTTTTTTTTCTCTGGAAAATGAGAAAGAAAAATGTGTATTCACTTACTCAACCATACTGATACTGATGCTGAATAATACAGATCTATCTATTGATTTATAGAGAATGCTGAGTTAAACTTACTCATAAGTATACATAGAGAAATAATAGCTTTTTTGCAATCAATTAAATTAAATCAAGTGCGATTAATTATTGCTATTTCATACTGGTCGTTATTTGCCTTCTGTTGATCACCCACAATGTGCTTAGATGTGCAAAGAAATAGCGTATTTCAGTAGCCCACAGGGACGTCCTTTCAAAGGTGGTTCAGTTCTAAGGAGGAGATATACTCAAGGGGCAGATGAACACCATTCAAAGTGAGTTAAGAGAAGATCAAACTTTAAAGTGACACTATATAACTTTTCAACAGCGGCCACTGTGGACACAAGTGTCATTATAGAATAATAACTAGGAGAGTTTAACAGTCACTGAGTTCGTAAAGCCACTCGGATGTCAGTTCAGTGATCGTTCTAAAGAGCTACAACGGTTCGGACCAATCAGATTGCTCTGAGGAACTACCGGTGTGGTTAAAACTGTTTAAAGGGGCAATATGTAAGAATTGGTCCACCTCTCAAACTCATACTCCAAACAAACAGGGGGCAGCATATCATCAGAGTAACCACAAATGTTTGCTTATGATAGCTGCCGGTAGCGGTTAAGTTCACTTAACTCAGAGAATTGTTGGTGTTGTTTCCTGTTTGACTATCCCCTCTTAAAGTAAAAAAAAGTGGTTAGGGGCCAGCTGCTTAGCATGCTAACATTTTTTTAGATCGCTGCACCACAGTACATAGGCGTCCTTGACATAACGTCAGAAATGTTATTTATTCGCATTCTGTTGATAATTTGAGTTAATTCTATTTTTAAATGTACATTTTGCACCTTTAAAACAACAATGGCAGCTCCTCAAGAGTCTAGCGTAGCCGCATAAGCATCAGTTATATCAGAACTGGAGAATATAATACAGTGAAAGATAAGCAAAGAAAAAACATCACTGTTTTCTCTTGACTGACTCCAGGAAGAGTTTGATTCACCAAACGAGCGCTCTCCTACTGTTGATCTGATTGGCTTAAGTTAGCTGTTGATAGACAAATGTCTCATCCAATCACCTGCCAAGCATTTTTGACACTGCCTGCCCAATTCCAAGCAGTTTCCAAGGAGGACTTCTTAGATGGTTTATCTGGCGTGTATTTGACCATTAAATTTGTATTATGAAGAATGTGTTGTTTCTTCTTTAAAAAGTCACACAGTCTTGCTCCAAAGCAACTGCACCGAGATAATGACCTGTTGTGCTACGACTGCAATTAGTGTCTCATTATTTCTAGGCTCTTGCCCTGCGAAGGCATCGCAGTTGAGCTATTTTAGAAGGATAAAGATTTTGCTCATTGTTGACAGATTGTCTTTGCTTTTGCCAAAGCTATTATACAGGAACACTTTCAATGGAATGAAGGCTCCTATTTGCAGTGAGCGTGCAGCATGACAGTGTTGAGTTCTTATGAAAATACAGCTTTACGTTTAACAAGTTTGATTCCATTTACCTTTTAATTTTTTATTAAGATCCTAATTGACTGACCACACGTTTATTAGAAAGTCTTTTTAAATTGACATTTAATATTTTAATGTATTGCTTCCACTGTTCATGTTGTTTGGTTGAAAAGTGTATGTAGATGTTGATGTATTACTTGTCATGTCCAGCAGGGGGGAGGCTGATACTGGTGATCACCTGGCTTTCATCCACAGAAAGATATTGCTGCTGGGTGGTGAAGGAATGAGAAGAATCTCCCTCCTGCTCTCCTCTCTCCTCACAGCTAGAGAAACAACCTCCTTAGGTATTACCTATTGTTTTCAGGTAATCTGTTTTCTTCAGGGCGGCGTGGGTGTGGATTAATCACATTGATTCGCACGTGGTGCCAACACAAACAAACAGCCTCTCCAACTGTCATCACGTCTTGATTGAGGCATTCTTAAAGGCCGTCCACACGGAAACGCTCTTTAGTGTAAATGCACATGTTTTGCATCGTATTGGCCGATCGTCCACATGGATCCTGTAAACGCACTTTTTTGAAACCTGGTCTCAGGGTGGAAAAATCCGAAAACGCAGCCCTTGCGTTCTCGTGTGGACAGCGAATCCGCGTACTTTCCTTATCGGTGACGCCATTGCCTCACCCCTCTACCTCTAGCCTTCGACCTCTGAACCCCATGAGGTCTCATAAGAACAACAACAACAATGGCGTACTACGTACTTGTGTTCGTGTTTCTTGCAACTTACTCGCCTTGCGGTCGAGTGTGAGTCCACACAAATGATTCTGGTTTCCTTGCACAAGCCATTTTTGTTTTTTTCTTGTTGTGTTCGGTTTCTCCTTCTACTGTCGGTTTGTATGCAGCGCGCAAGCTTTATGCATGCTCCGTCTCTTCTTCTCTGTTTTTGGTGATTTTCAAGTGCCACCTATAGGCCTGGAATAAGAACTACAGCGTTTTGAGTCGTTTTCAGTGGATCCGTTTGAACGCAAATATTCTTGAAACGGTGCCGAGGAAGGCGGAGGAAAAAAAAGATCGTTTTGGTACTTGTGGACAAGGCCTTTAACTCTGATTGGTGCACATCATGTTTTTTTCTCACTGAACCCGCCCACTTTGAATCGATGAGTAAAGAAGACAAATACAGGAAACTCATATGTAGCAATGTGTCAACGTAGGAGGCCGTTACTCGAAATGTGCTGTTTTTCATATGAGAGTGCGCTATTTTATTATTTGGATACCTTCTGAATGTCAATGTTATTTTTGAGCATAATTTACAAGTCACTTGTTGTCTGGTGTCGTTGGATTAGAAGTTTTGTTGTTGAATGATCTTAACCTTTATTATACATTGTTTTTCTTTTCCAATTAAATCTTCGTGATTAGCTTTAACAGTGTGGCTGTGCAGGGAATTCGTACTGATGACAACTTGTTTCTGTGGGTAATTTCACTGAGGGTCAACGTACAAGTTTTCGATACATGCAATTGTTATGACATAATGAGTTTTCTGTGTAGTTAGCACCTACGCTACGTCTGACAAATTGTTACAGGCCTGGGATTTGTATTTACCAGAACGGTGTTGCGCTCAGAAACTGTGGGGGCACACAAAATGCAAATTTCTACGTAATTGTCACAGTTACACTAAAAGTATAACTGCAGACACACAGAGGCAGGCAGGTCGAAAAACAAAAAGTGAGCTTTAATGAGCTGATGTGCAAACAATAAAATGACCGGTGACAAACACTGGCAACAAAAAAGCAGGCAAAGAAACATACCAAAGTAATAAAAAAAATGTAGGACAAAGCCATAAAACCACGAGGAGCAAATTGGGAACACAGTGAGAACACAAGGAACGGGAAACAGGCACAGATTTAAATACAGACTAAACTAACGAGGGGATAAGGTGCTGGTGGAGAGACACTGGGCAGTGCTAACAAGGCTGACGAAAGACAGCTGTGAGGGGGCCGGGGAGGAGGACTGGAACACAGGAGGGAAACAGAACACTAGGAACACAGGTGAGCAGGAAGTGGAAAGTACAAGTAACAAGAAACAAGAGGATATAACTACAAAATAAGCCAGGGAATAACTAACCAAAACCCCAAACCATGACGGTAATGTTGCTTTAAAAACTGATATCCTTTTTTATCAAACCTTAGACAGGGAGTCAAAATGGCGAAGACGAGTTTTGATGACAAAGCACGAGTTTGTATTTAACCTCTAACATGACCGTGCCGTGACAACTTTGCATTTTGATAGTTTAAAAGAGAGAGCTTTGGGTTTTTCTTGGAATTTTTATGACAATAACTTTTCAAAGGGCACCGCTAATAAACCTAATTTATTAATAGTCCAGGAAGTGCTCCCGACCTTACATTTTTTTAATGAGGACTTCTCTTGCATCGAGGCCAGCGTAACATTCAATCCTTCATTAATAAAACATCTGAAATAGTAGAAAAAAAACACACAGATGGAAATAAGGCTCAGTAACACTGGTACCTTCCTTTAATAACTCAATGAATGAGTGAACCCTGCCCTCAGGTGGTTTCATTCCCACAGTGAATCTTGCCAAATAGCAATATATCCCTCTGAAATGTCACCAGTAATTACTCCTGTCCTCTGAGACAACCTCTAAAATGAAAGAAAGCAGGTGTGAGCATGCTTCGTCTTCCTCTCTCTGTCTGTCTCTCTTTTCTCGTCCACCCATCACTACCGACCTCGACTGCGTCATTGTTGTTGGAAGCCTCTTGAACCGCAGAATTGTTGGCGGTTTCATCATAGTTTGTGCTGCCCTGCTCTCAGGGCGGTTCATGGCTTTGTATTGTGGTTCTGTGTGTGCGTTTGCGTGTGTTGCAGTCTGGGCCAACAGCACAGTGAGCGGCTCTTATTGGCCACCCCCTGCTGTTTTGTCGTAATTACGTGGAGGGAGAGAACAATAACAGCAGGTGGGACAGGCTGACACACACAAACACACATGCACGCACACACAAAATAAGGTGTATGTCACGGCTGTAATCTCCTAAATGGAAAAAGCTTAGAGGTTAACTGTCCCTCTAGATTACGTGGCAATGTAAGCTTTCTCTAATGCAAGGCACACACACACTCTGGGAGGTGTGAGGTCAAAGAATGTTTGTGCCTGTGTGTGAGAGATTGATTCACCCAGACGCACACTTACAATTAAATAGTCACATCATGTCATTGTCTGTAACCGCTTTATCCCTTTTATGGGGTCGCAGGTTTTTTTTTTTTTCAGGAGCAATTTGGGGTTCAGTATCTTGCTCAAGGGCACTTCGACATGGAGCTCAGCCCAGCCTGGAGCCAGGATTTGAACCAGCGACCTTCCGATCACTAGCCGACCTGCTCTACCCGCTGAGCCACCACAATGAAATAGTGTGCCATGAAATAAAATCAAATGACTTTTACTTGGATTTTCATTTTTAAGTCAAGTCAGCCTGTTCTATGAAAACAAACACAATGCTCTTCAGTGTTTTGTATGTTTTTTGTTTTTTTAAATGAGGAGATATAAGGAAAATTTACTTATTCCCTTTTTTGCCAAGAATAAGATTAGATTGAGTATATTTCCCCTAATAGGATCCAATTTATTTGGCTCTGCACCCAACTGGCACCTCCAGATCAGGCCGGCTCTGCAAGGCAGTTCTGCGCTCTGCTCTGACCAGCCACATGCGCTATGCTTTATTTTTATAGTGAAACCCTGGAGGCAGAAAATATTTACTGCGCATTTAAGTATGAAGCTACAATCAGCTGCCAATTAGCTTATTTTAGCATAGAAAGTGATAACAACTAGCCTGGCTCTGGCCGACAGTTACAAAATGAGGACACCAGCACCTGATGGAAAAAAAAAATTGGTCATACTTATGGAAGTTGTTTTGCAACTTTCCCAATTGGACTTGGATTACCTTGAGGTGCACCATCTGTACTGTTCCGGCACTGGGAGAGTATATACTTTATCTTAAGTCCTGGCAAATGGACTTTAATGTGACCCATAACCAAACCAGATATTCCACACTGTGCTTCAGGCAGAGTCTGTCCAATGTTATAAATTGATTCTGCTGCCGGAGTCACACAGCAGATGCAGTGAGAGACCTTCACAGGACCTTGAGGGGACAAGAGTTATTAGCATAAAGGAACATACTGGGGCAACGTGGCAAGGATGTGCTATGTGCACTTTATTTCTGTGGTTCACTCTTGACCATTGACAATCCCAATGCAATGATTTAAAAGTGAACCAGACAAACAGACAGCTTTAATTGGTATATTCCTATTGAATATCAGCATTCTTGAACTACAATATAAAACTGCAGAATTCTATAACTATTATATCTGCATAAATACACCCTCAACCAGACCGGACCACTTTAATTGGTAAATAACAGGAATACTTTTGCATGCTCTCAGCCATCAGGGTTATTATATAATGAATAAAATTGAAGTTTTCTCAATATACGATAAAAAAAAATTGAGACAGGAGGCATGACAATTTTGACAATCAACTAAATAAACATCACCTGTGGATTTCTCCACAGGTGAGCTAAATCTATTGAAATTAGACTTTTAATAATAAAGGAGAGTAAACTTGAAATAATGAGTTATTACTACTAAAAGCCTAAAAGCACAGGAATAGCCTAATGCTCCCACAAAGTTTGCAAAAATGTGCATCATAAATGTGTCACAGTGAAAAAACAAAACGTCCTGCTGCAGTTATTAGTATTTCCCACTTTATCAAAATATAAAGTAACTTTATTTGGAGGATGAGCACTCACTATGTGTGCCTAAAAGCAAAAGCCCTTGAGTTAGGTGACATCTGGCATTATGAAACTCTGAAGTACAGACAAACACGGAGCACTTGAAAGCAGCATGTCAGCTGGAGCTGTCAGTAACCTAGCAACCACAGACGCGAGCGTCCAGCTGGATGTTTACTACTCTAAGTTTTTTTTTTTTTTTTTACTTTAAAAGTGTGTTTTTTAGCTTTTCAGATGGACGTGACGCTCGAGGCACAAAAGAGACCGCTGGCGACGTTGTCGACTTTCAGTTACATTCCACCACGTCGAAAGGGACCAAAAGAAATGTCCATCTTCAACAAAGACTCAAGGGTGAGGTGTCGGAGTTAAGTTAGCTGTTACCGTAACACTTTGTTGCCAGGCATGCTAAGCTAATGCCACCGCTAATACAAGTAGCCAGTTAGCTAAGCAATGTTAGCTCACGGGACATATTTGAATTCCTAATGGTACAGAGAGTTGTGTTTGAGTCTCCACATAATGCTGGTAATATTTGGAAAGATCACAGAATTGGGCTAAAGCTAAAGTTAGCTGTCTTATTTATGAAAGAAATATGTTTGAAATGTAGCTTAGACACAAATGTGTCCCTAGAATACAGGCTACAGGCTAGAGAATATTGTCACTGATTAACAACTTTGTTCACCTCCGTTAAGATAATGATTTGCAAATGTTTTCCTTCACAGCAAGTAAAGTTAGTCAACAATAAGCCTCTGAGCGATGAAAGGTCTCGGAGCAATGAATCTAAAAACCTTTGATATTGCTCTCAATACCATTTGAGGGTTTCTTTTCAGCGATTAATTGAAATACCACCGGTGACTGAGTGCTGTTTGTTTTCGCTGTAACTCGAACCAATTTTGAGAAGAGATTGCTGTGATTGTAGGCTTTGGTTCCACCTCTACCTGCAGGCACCTTGCCCAAAGTGGAACGAAATGACCCCCCTCTGTTTGAGCACAGGCTTTGAATGATAAACACCTGTTCGCTGCCTCTCCTTCGGCAGGTGCCAGAGGTCTCCATGTATGACCAAGTGTTCCACCAGGCCGAGGGGTATGATAGGAGACTGCACCGAGATGAGAGACAAAAATACAAAGCAAGAGGATTAGAAATATACGAAGAGGTAACGAACGTCATATATTAACTGTTTTAGTTCTCACCCATCTCATCTAAAGCTGTTTTAGCTGCTGATGAGCTCCAACTTGAGTTATACGAATCTGACTAGTGTTTAATATCTATTTAGATGTTTTATTGAAGCAAATGTATGAAAGCCATGAACCAAATAATGAAAATGAATGAATCCCCTTTTTTCGCTGCGGACCCTGTAAGAACATCGTCATTTGGGAGCCTGGCTATTCATATAGTAAAAGCCCTGGGGCTGCTTTAAATGCACAGTTTCTCCCTTGTAGGACAGTTGCATGCTGAGCAGATCCTCTTCTCACATGTCGGTTGATGTGACCAAAGGGCCGCCCTTGTTTGAAGACATTGTGCATCTTGAAATCAATTTCAGAAATGATGGGCTTGTGATATTAACACGCATAAATGTGGCTAATTTTCTTAAAGTAATCCGACATATTGATTTTCATGGACACAGACATGCTGCAAATCAGACCTTCCTTTTGAGTTGACCCACAATTTAATTGCTATGCTCTCAGGGTGGGATGACTTTCATAATATATTGCCCACTGGAGGTAACAGGCTGAAAAGGACTGCATCACTTTTATCACTTTTTTCTGAAATCAAGTCAGGAACAATGTCCCAATCAGGGTCTCAACTAATAGTTATTCATTCAGGAACACTCTCGTCATTGATTGAATCATTTATTGTGACAAATGACGTACAGTTAGGCTTGGCGCTGAAGGCTCCGCTCCAGAAGCTCCCCGGATTTGACAAACAGCATGCTGAGTCAATCTGGACCGCCTAATTTGGAGGAGTGGCTGTGGTTGGTCGGAGACTGACGCTGATCTGATCAGCTGGCTGTCAGCTGACCACGGCTGGGGCTTACGACTTCCGTGTCCTGCATGAATTTGCGCTATGAGTCATTCTTGATTATTGAATGAATTGTTAATTCAATAAAATGGAATGAAAAATGCTCATCACAATTTCCCAGAGCCCAAATTGACGTCTCCACATTGCTTCTTTTGTCCCATCAGTAGTCCAAAACCCAAAGACTCCTTATTTACTATCATAGATGATAAAGAAAAGCAGCAAATCCTGACATGTTAGGTCCCATACTGTAGAAAATAAGATTCCTATGTATTTTATTACAAAGTAGGTCTAGGTGCTCTATGAATAATGTGAAAGCGTCAAAATACTCAATCATGAAGAAATGCACACAGCCCCGATGCAGAAACTGTGCCTGTAAAGGAGCTGTAAGTACTTGTATAAAACTGAGATGTCATAACTATACACTATACGAGAACATGGTGGGCGGTGCCTGCTCAGGCCTGTGAGAGCTGACCAATCAGAGCAAACCGGGCTCATGGGGGGACTTTATGACATTTACACGTTTTGTTTCATTTTACTACACCATACTAAACACACTTGGAAATCATCAAACGTACTTTCAATTGATCAAATCTACAATTTGTAAAGTTAGAGTTTGAATAGTTTTTAATAAATATAATAGCGTGATCCCTAAAATGAGCATAATATGGTACCAGCAAATGTTTGACATTATCCTTGAAAAACCTCTGAAACATTTAATTTCTTTTCGATTGACTAATTGATTAAGGAACCGATAAGACAAAAGGTTACGTCACTTATTCACATGTCGAGTGCACCAGACGACAAGCACAAGTAAACATCACGCAGCTGTTTTTCAGTACGACGTAAAGCGAAACTAATGTAATGAGTAAAATAACTAATTCATTACAGTTCTTTGCTTCTCTTGCACTCGTGACATCAGTGGACGTTGCCTTAAAGCACTGACCACCTACGCACTTGGCACTCAGACCAGTGTACATTATAAACATTACAGCTCTTCTCATCTGATAACACCTTCTCCTCCCGGGTTTTTCCTCAACACACTTCCATGCTCTAGATGATATTGGCAGGAAGGCTTTCATGAATGTAAATGTCATTTCAAACTGTTCCATATTTATACGTCTGTTAAGATCTTTTTTTTTTTAGCATGCAGTGGCTGACATATATCTCCAATTTTTATAACACTTGTTTATGGCTCGTTTTGAAGCCACTTCGTCTCCACAGAGCAATTATTCATGTCAAGAGAAGTAGCTCGCAGTGAGTTTCTGGGTCACTGAAAGCAGAGAGGGTGGTGAACAAAGCAGCCACGCACGCTGCTGAGCTTGTAATTACTGCTAGCTGAGCGTTCGGCTGACAGCTCCCGCCGAATTAGGACGTCTCTGTTGGGGGAATTCACATTTGAATATGAATTTAAAAGTTTTCATGATAAAGTGTTGAGACGATAATGGGAATGTGTTGTTTTTTTAGTTTGTCTCCACTAAAGCTTATGCAAATATAAACCCGCCAGTGAATCTGCCACAGCCGGGAGCAGGTACTGTCTGTTCTGCAGATAGTCAGTCTGACCTCCCTGAAGTCAAAAATCTGAGCGAAAGCTCACTCTGACACGCACTGCTGCCTCGGGTAACACATTTTCTAGCAACGAAGGTTTTCCTAATAAAACATCACGGTGTGGCTAATAGTTTCATTAGCGGGTTGCGGCGTTAAACAGACATGATGAAAATCAAAGCAGAGACGGAGTAACAATCATCTCTTCACCTCAGTGCTCACACAGTGCTTCAACCGCAGTGATTGTGGCTTGACGAAATCACATGTTGCCAGAGTATTCTATATTGTACCACAACAATGCATCACCAGAGTCCAGTGCGAGCACAGAATACAGCACCTGGAGCTTGATTGATGCCCAATGTGAATATTTTCTGTATATTAATTGTTTTTTTTGTGCTTGTGTGTGCCGCCAACGCCACACTTCCCTATCTGCACGTGCACGTACGCACATGGACACACCTCCACAACATCGTACCACTACACGATGTTTTCATTGTGCGTGTTCGTGCAAAGTGAACTGGAAAATGAATAAACTAAAAGCCAGCTGTGAACTGTGGAGGACCAAAATTGTCAAAATAAAAAATAAGTAAAAAAAAATTAATTACTCAATAAATGAATTAAAATGCCATTAAATGCACAAACATGATCTAAAAAATATCTTGTTTTTAAATGTGTTGATTTCATTAGCATTTGCCTATTGATTTCTCCCAAACGTACTTATTTTCTTTCATCAATGCATTTCTGCTTCATTATGCTAACAAGGGTGCTGCCATTCAAGGTGTGTCCTAAATAAGTGCATACATAAATCAATACATTTAAAATTAATACGTTCATTAATAAAATGGGAAAGTTTCACGCTGTGTAGAATTGAAATTGAATATTAAAAATATCGTCTTTTTCACAGCAGAGGAAAGAAAACAAACCAGAGCTGACACACCTTGCTGTTATGCAGCCTGTCATTATCGCTATTAGTAACACCTGTGCTTTTTCCTGCATGTCAAAATATCTTCTTTGAGAAAAAATGATCTGACTTCCGTTAATAATTTTTGATATTTATCCTGAACCTCTCTGCCTTGTTGTCCTCCTCGACCTCAGGAGAAGTCTCGAGCTGTTCCTATGCGCTCCTCTTCAGAGTACGGTCATCGTCCTGTTCCCCTCCTGTACCAACCGGGCCGGCAGCACGCTCGCGTGGCTCACACGAAAGAATTTTTCGTGAAAAACGGGATCGTCTGGAATGTGGCTGAAGGGTACGGATCAGTGACCCCTGTTTGAAAGCCTCAAGTATCAGAGCATGTGGAAGCGTTGACTAATAAACCAGTGGTGTAGGGTGTAGATTAGTAGCTTATTTGATAGGTCCATAGTTAACATACAAACAAATGTAACATTTATTACTGTATTATATGCTGGTGATCAGCAATTCATATAACTATTTTCAGTATGTTTCGTGACAAAACTACTTTGACGACAGCGAGACTTTCCAAGAAGTTCAAGTTTTCTCGTTTCAGGCTGGAGTCGCTCCATCAGTATGAGTGTCATTTACAGGTTCTGCTGGCGCAGACAGTCGATAAATCACAAAATGTCTTCCAGTTATTGCAGCTCAATATTGCCCTTAATGTCAAAGATTGGGGTGTTGCTGCTCAGACTTCAGTGTAATGGCTGTTTTTAATGATGAGGCTGGATGTCCTGGATGACAGGCACAATGTGATTTCTTACTCTGGGAGGATTTCCCCATTAGGGATGCCACTTGCTCCTGAAAGATGGGCTAATTTTGCTTGAATTCACACAAACTGAAGAAGTTAAAAAAGAACCGCTTCAACCAGACTTACAGTTAGCACATTCATATTTATATTTGCCACTAAACCTGGCCTCTCTCATGTACACTTGCTTCATGTAAACGCAGCTCTGTTCGTGCATCACTAACCTCTCTGATTTGCAAGTTCTTGGCTTCCTTTATGAGTTTAAATTCTGAACCCACACAGCTGAGAGTGACCTCCTACATAATAGGATGCTTTTGAGCACAGACATCTCTCATTCCTCTCATTTGCTTCAGCCTTTGTACTCTGGCAGAAATAGACTCTTTATTCTTAGACATGATACAGTATTTGAATCTGTGTGCTGTTAGAGCCGCAGTGTTTATAAAGCAGGATTAGAAGCTAATACATAAGGCCGTGTTTCCAAAGTAGAAAGAGAGAAAATAACTGGGTAAAATGAAAATGGTGAAATTGGTATTTGACCATAGAAGCCGTTAGAAAACAGATTCATCCTCAGAGATTTCTGCTGTAAACGTACCTTATTGCATCATATTGCATTTTGCCCAGGAAGCTTTTATTTTTACACAAGTGTTGGCTGTACATATCATTTCTGAATGTTCATATATAAAAGACCTGTATGTAGGATTTAGTCCTTGTATAAGTGAGGTTGTGAACACCCCTCACCCTCTGCTAAAAATGACAAAAACATGAAAGGTCTTCTTTATAGTCGGTCAGTTAGTTTGTACATTCTGGGCCGCTGTAGAAACATGGCAGCCCTGTGGAAGAGGACCAACACACTGGACCTTTTAAGAAGTATTCTGCAAGAAACAAGAAAACTGATGAGGTATTTATAGTAACATTCATGCTGGAAATACAATGTAGTGACGGTAACAACTGGTATTTGTAAGCCAGAGGATATCTTTGTAAATGTGATAGTTACACAGATGCTAACACGTCATCCTGTTATATATCCAAGAACAGCTTCACATTCTGACACACTCGGTCCCTTTCCGGTGGAGAGTTGGATGAAAAGATGTCATGTAGTTTAGCTTAGCATAAAGACTGGAAGCAGGGGAAACACTCATCCTGGCCCTGTCCAGTCGGTCCGGTCGATCGCCTCAGCTGGCAGCCACAACACAGCAGCGACGTAATCCTTTGGGCAACTCCTGTCAAAGTTGGTTAATCGTTTTTGTAACCAGAATCACAAGTCTCGCTCAAGGAGAAGCGTCGCTCTGAAATCTTGCGAGGAGGGGTAACCGCTTCTTCCTGGCAGTTCCCTTGGATAAACTCCTCTCTCCAACTCCAACTCTCATCTTCCTTCAGCAACTCATCTCTCACAAGATTTCCGTGTGAGCCTTCTCCCTGAGCAAGAATTGTGTTTCCGGTAACAAGAAGGGTGTTATTATTCAACAAGAAGGTCTATCTCTGTGTGAATCATTTCCTTAATGTAGACAGAAGCTTAGTGTAACAAACTCAGCCTGTCAGGGACAAAATTAGCACTTTTTATAGACCTAACTTTGACAGATGCCCTAAAGGATTATGATGCAGCCAATTAAGCTGTGTCACAGCTGCCAACTGGACTGGATTTATTCCAAAATCTTTGTTAAGTCTGAATCATTTACACACCAAAACATCTAAATAGGGCCCAGGCTTTTACATGCTGGAATTCCCTTTAACTTGTTATAGCTAGTAAGTTGAATCTGTGCACAAATCAAAAGCTATAAAGGGATAAGCTATTTTCCAGTCTTTGTGGTAAGCTCAGCTAACCGGCTGCAGATTTATATTTAACAGAGTGAAATAAGAGTGACATTAATATTGTAATCCAACTCTCGTACACATCACAAGACTCTAGATACTGGGGCTACTGTAAGATAGAGACAAGTATTATTAGAGCAGTCACCACATCTGATGACTACAATAAATACATCTGCCACATGAAAGCCCGCATTGTCTCCAATCATTCAAACTAATGATCGTACAAGCCTTTGACTCAATTGTGAGCACATCCTGTCAGTGTTTATGCTGCGCCCGGCCTTTCGCGGTGCACTTGTGTTTACAGCACTAAAACAAGCACACAAAGACAGATGAGGTCATTTTATATACAAATGTTTAATGAATAACAAAAAGATGGCAGTGAACATTTACACACATTGCTGATGGTCTGCTTCCAGATGAATTATAAAAAACAAACCTCCACTTTTCCTCCTGAATACTGTGCCTGAGTCCTCCTTCTCTTGGGTGGGACACAAACGCAGCTCTAAAGCTATAAATACAATTCACAGGTTTTGGCAAACTACCCATCACGCTAGCGATTTGTTGGCGTCGACTGCTCTACATGACAATAAACTATTGTAACATCCATTTAGAATAAAATGGAACAAACCGCCTCACGGCGCCAACCAGGCAGATAGAAAAAAGCTCGACAGGCAGCTCAGTTTGCTTAAGTGTAAGGCTCTGAAGCACTGCAACACTGGCATGGTTAATTAGCTCCACACCACTACTATTGTACAGACGGGTGACTGCGGTCCTTGAGAGCTGCACCAATTTAGTAAGACCTCTCTTTAGTCAGGCACTCCTTTAGACAGTGAACAGACTCCTCAGAGTAAAGTCCTTGTTACACTTGATGTGAGCGTTGAAGGACTGGGGCGCCGCGCCTCGGCTCTCCTCTTCGTTGTGTTGCTAAGGACAGAACTGGTTTTCCACAATTGTCTACTGCTGGCTTCTGGTAATGGGTTTTAGTTACGGAGCATGACGAATCGCTTCTACGGCCACTTCTGTGTGTGTGATTGTGTTTTCAAGTCTTATTTGTTCATTCGTGTCGCATGCTCAAGGCATCACGGTCCCTTGTGAAAGAGATCGGGTCATCTCTGTGTGGACGAAGTAGGTCTTCAGGTCTCCTTTGCCCTTCACGTTGATGATGCCACGACATGAACACATGTACCCTAGTGTTGATAAAATACCGCTCGTCTCCTCTGTTACCTGGACAGAAAAAAAACACGAGTAAAGGAAGACGTTTACAGGCACGCTGGAGGTCATTCACCTGTAGCTCTGTAAGACATCTCACCTGTATTTTTCCCAGCACGCCAGTGGTCTCCATCCTACTGGCCACATTCACACTGTTTCCCCAGATGTCATACTGAGGTTTCTGGGCACCAATAACTCCTGCGATAACTGGCCCGTGGTTTATCCCTAAAAAACAAACACAAAACAACAAATCACAAATCACATGGCTTTACCTTCAGCTCTTCGAATCGTTTTAATGCTCATATATGTTCTCACCGATCCTGAGTCTGAAGTCGTTGAAGGAGTGTTTGTTGATGACATCCAGCTTCCCCACAAGAGCAAAGGCAAACTCCACCATGGTGCCGATGTGCATGTACTGTCTGTCATGTTCCTGAGGGAAATGCATGGCGGGAGGAAAACAGTTAAAGGAGCTATCTGACCCGTGTTTATATATGTCATTTTTAAAGCAATAATTTGGGGTGACTGATCACGATGATTAACAATCTCAGTTTCATGCAGTGAATTACTATTATTGCTTGTATCTTGTAGGCTTTCATCTTGTTGCATCTTTAATCAGTCCTCTCTCTGGCCTCGCTGAAGAAAAAAACACTTCGGAGCTGTATATTTATAGCTTTGAATGCACTGTGAGGAACATTGTGTCTTTTCAGTTTTGTGCTGCAAATCAATACACTTTTCATGGTTGAGCAACCATAATAGACCCTGACAGACCTGTGAGGCTTTGGATCTCTTCACATTTTGAAGTGAAGTGACACAGCATTTGAAGATTTTGGATGTTGGTGTATTTCTGTTTTCATCTCACCAAAGCCAAATAGAGGACTGTGCTCATTGTAATCCTTATTGTTTGCAGTGAACATTTACATGTCAACCGAATAAATCTCCTACCCAGAGGAGTGACCGAGTGTTGCTTCCAAGGCCAAGGAACACATCATTAGCAGTGACTTAATATGTTGAAGTTGCGTTTGTAAAAGCCCCAATCAGGAATGACACATTGTGCAGGAGCTGGATGCTATCAGGTAACGTTAGCGGCTCTGTCCTTGGTCTTATTGGACCCGAGCGTATAAGAGACTGCTACAATTCCCAAATTCATTACAACCTTTTCTCTTCTAAAAAAAAATAGTCTACGTATTTTTTGAACCAGAGTTAGCATTCAAATAAATCTGCTTTTTAAAGCTGTCACTTCAGATTACAAAATGGATGAATGAGAAACCTGCTTCTGTGTGAAATCAAACACACACAGCTAAGGGTGTCACTTTGTGTTGGAAAGTGGAGAGGACAAAAGAGCTTGGATGAATAGACATTTCTTAAATGGTGTTCAACAAGTGCCATTTTAGGCAATATAATAGAAGGATCATGTCAGAGTAGATCATTAAAATAACAGAAGGTTATAAAAGGGTGTAATTAAGGCTAGTACAGAGTCGCCAATATGAAAATACTCGGCATAAAACGTTGACCGTCTATATGCATCAGATCCACAGCTCGCACCATGTCAACTGAACAACGCTAATGTCACATCTACTACAGAGCACCAGTGCATTTCAGTCAGCCACTTGATAACCATGAATATTCAACATCACCGGCCTAAATACTGACAAAAAAGAAACAACTGAAGGAATAGATAATAAATCAACCTCACCCAGATATGGTAAACGTACACACATTTCTTACTCAAGTAGATGTACGGATACGCATGTAAAAAAGACTCTGGTAAAAGTAGACGTACTGATTCAACTTCAAGTACAGGACCTGAAATGTAGTCAGAGTAAAAATCACTCTGAAGGAAATTTCTACTGGCCATTTCTGTGCAGGGCTAACTGAACCTCACGTCATATCTGTATAATTCAAAGACTCAATTTAATTTAATTTTAATTTAAAGGAAGAATTGGTTGGGTTTGTCCTGAGTCTTTCTTGAGCGCAATCAGAAAGATTGTTGATGGTTGAGTCTCATTCCCGGGATGTCAAATATCGACAGTTTGTGTTGGTAATGCATCCGCAGCACAGCAAAACTAAACCGACAAACCTGTTCTGAAAATGTAAGGAGAGGAAAGTACAGATAGAAGTTGAGTGAAAAGTTGTCAGAAAAAAGAAAATACTTGGCACAGATACCTGAAAAATCTACTTAAGTAGAGTAACAGAGTATTTGTACTTGGCTACCTTCCCTCTCTGACCTTACCTTTAGATATTTAGCAGCATTGTAACATTACAGAATTAAGTTCACAAGAGTTCAAATTCAGCCAATCATGACTCATTCTGAGTAAAAGATGGAAATATCTATTTGTGATTGCCGGTTTCATCTGCAGGTGCTGATGAAGAGCAAAGGATTCTCATTTGTGATTTGTGTGATCATTTGAATTATGCTTTTAAAAAGTGATGAGGGATAAAATTCCCATTTCAAACAGTGGTTGGGACATGTTCCCAGAGCAACCAGTGGAAATGACACCTATACCCATTGCAACAAAAATCACTGCGTTTTAGACGCTGATGCTGCCACATGTCTCAGTGAAAATTGCTTTTGCTTCCGGCGATGTATTCAAACCAGTGTAGTAATGAACCACTGATGCCTTAATGCTACGTGTGGCATTTTTACGGCACAGCCCACACAAATTTCCAAATGTATTTGGACAGCGATTAATACCTCGATACTGAAGCCTCATCCTGTTTTACTAACATTGATGAAAAATGACAAGTTGATTGGAAATGAGCTCAGGCTGCCAAAGCTGTTCTGGCACTCTGAAATGAGGTGAGAAGACTCTTGTTTTTTGCCGGATTTTTGGTTATCAGATATGAGCTCTAATAGTCGGTTTGTCACTTTGTATCCAGTGCGAAGGAGACTTTAAACACTCTGTAGCTGGTCTGCTCGTGTGTGTGCAAGTGTGTGAAAAAATGTGTGCATGTGTGTAAAAAGCGTGCCTGTGTGCACTCTGGTCCCAGTGTCACGTTGAGTCCAGTAGCAGCCATGTAGGTGCTACCGATGGTCTTTATTTTCTCCACGCCGCTGAACTTCGGTTTGGACAGCAGCTGAGGACACATGAAGGATACAGAATGTAACATACACGGGAGCAGGAAATCTCTCTGCCAACTACTGGCAGTATTTATGCTGCTATTTTAGAGCACAACCTTCCGGTGTGGCTGCTTCTCAAAAAATCAGTAGAACATTATTCTTTCACATCTTCAGACAGCAGAGATTATCAGTGTGAGAGGAGTTTACCTCATCAAAGTCCGCTATGATCTCGTTGAGAAGACGGAGGCACTCCAGTCCTTCCTTATTGACATCAGACTCCGTATAAAACTCTTTGAAGTCTGGGATGGAGGCGAACATCACACACACTGACTCGTATGACTGATGATAAAGGTCCTGATAAAAAGCAAGAAGAAGATATAACAGCTGGATGTGTTGTATTGATCGGGCACTAGGGAAGGAAAGTAAAAAAAAAAAGAAAAAAGAAACAGATGGTCTGCAGAGAGAAGATCTATGAGCTGAGTACCGAACTCTGAACAATGACTCTGACTCTTTAAATATATAAAATGAAACTTTAATCATCTCTGCGCGGGGTCAGCGCAGCAGCAAAATAGTAACAGCATTCATCATTGGACAGACAGAGCGGAAGACAGATGTAATAATGGAGGAAATGAGGGTACCGAGTGTGAAAGAACACGTACAGCACTGGAACAAATTAAGGAGAAATACAGGAATGGAAAGTGTGTTAGGCGAGTGGGCATGAAGCAGTCGAGAAAACAAAACAATATGCTGACAAAAAAGTATTTATATTAAATTTATATACAGTACACACATTTGTTTCCTGCAGATAATTTTGTATGATTTAAGAGGGCAGCAATGAAACATAATAATCATATTTTATGTGTATGATCTATTTCTACGGTAGAGAGGGGCTTCGGCATTTGGCACCGTAGGGAAGGGTGAGGCGAGGGGTGTTCAGTTGGTTGTGATCTGCAACCACACACTGCTCGATGCCACTAAATCCTACACACCGGACATCTAAATGAGAAGGTCAACACCACAGCAGCCATTTAGCTTAGCTTAGCACCAACACCGGAAACGGAGAGACCGGCAACCTGGCTCTGTCCCAAGGAAACAAGACCTTACACATTCATCTTGTCACCGTTTTCCCTACGCTTGTGAAAGGCTTGGGTACACATGTTTGGCAAGGGACTTTGGCTCCTCCCCAAAGAAAATGTAACATTTTCAATAAAAAAATGAGCAATTTAACATCAATTTAGACAATTATTTACCATACTTGTGTACAAAAAGTTCCATCAACACCCAAAAAGCTTAATGATAAAACGTCCTAAATAAGTCCACTATGGACTAACTTCAGCCATTAGATCTGCCATTTAGTTAGTTTTGATGCTCCCCACAGCTTCGGTGCTGCAACTAAGCCTTATAGTAGTAGAGAAAATGTACTTGTTGGTATAATCAGTAAAAAAAAGGATGAATGACATATTGCTTTGTTTCTAGAGGGTATGTGCCGGACTGGTTCTTACCCAGGCACAGTAACTGTCTAGAATCTCTGCTGGTTGTCACATCAGGGTGATGACAAAAATGCTCCTGATTCCTCCTAATCCGGTCTACATGCTCAGCTAAATGAACCGGCTTCAGCTACTATGCACACTCTTCAACTCACCGTTGAATTTTTCCTTTAACATATAGATTTCATAGGTGTGATTGGCAAAGGACAAAAAAGCAGGAAAATATACGGCTCCACCATGTCTCTCTTTACATGTATTTTGTTCCGTTGTCAGCTTCAGCTAAGATAGAAATAGTTTGCCCCACAAGTCCAAAATTCTTAGAACACACAGTGTTTCCTCTAGATTTTTTTTGGAGCAGCGATGCTCTGAGTCGGTAACCTAGGAACACTAGGGGGGTCCAGGGGCATGCCCCCCCCGGAAGAAAAATTGGAAAAATAACCCTTTAAATGTTGACTACTGGTGAGATTTTTGAAATCAGAATCAAAGACATGAGACTAAATAGTGTAGAAGTTGCTGCTTGACAACATTTTAACCTATTGAGCATTAGAGAACTTTTTTACCATTATTTTCTTTATTATTATAAATTTGTTATGGAAACAGAATCTGTTTCAGAAGTCA
>OMLP01015810.1:11114-24109 GCA_900302685.1 Spondyliosoma cantharus
AGCGGGTCGCCCTGTCAGAGAGCTGATGAATGGGTTTTAAGTGTTTCGGGCTTGTAAGCTCAAAGGTAATGGACTACAGCTGAGCGAGCCGGTGCTATTGTTTTCAGAGGGCTGGCATGTGGAAATTATACGCTTGTGGACGGTGCGAGTTCTGGCGATGTTTAAAGATCAATCAAATGTCCTGCGTGGTGAAATGTTGTGAACGTTTAATGTTAATGATATTATTACTGGTTGATTGTAGCTAAGTGGATTGTTTTTTTTTCTGCAGCATTAGAAGTTTTGCTTAACCAAGTCCAGATTTTGTTTCCAGGGCAAGTCACAGGTTGACAGCTTTAAAGGTCGGCTTACACATTGAACTACAGGCACTACTTTTTGGATGCCCTTCACAACAGATACACGTACGTATACACGATTTGTATGCGTCATAGGCACTGAGGTGACATTTTCACAAAACATGTTTATTACTTGACTTTCATGTTGGGACTGTGGTCGGAGTTGCAGGCGGCGACGAGGCTGCCGTGCCAGTGACCGCTCCTCCAGTCTGTGTTCCAACGTTTGTAAACTCGACGCCACTGGAGATTTTCAAGGAGACCTCGGGACGATTTCAAGTTGTGTTTGTGGCGAGAAAAACAGGTATGTGAAGCCAAGACATGATGTTTACCTAACCCTAACCAAGTGTTTTTTGTGCTTAAACCTAATTAGAACATAAGAAAAGCAGAAAAGGAGGATAACTTCTGCCATGTGGGTATTTTTCTGGTCTTTTTGCCCAAAACACAAAGCTGTGACTTTACAAAAAAACTTGACTGGTCAGTTGCAATCATGATCCTGTTGTTCCTTCAGTTCCAGGCAATAAAACAGAAGGCTAATGAGGTGAACCTTCACCATGCTGAGAAGTAAACTGATGCAAGGTGCAAAGAAACAGCATGGGCTACGGACCAATAACACATGCAGAAGGCAGAAAATAGGCAGTACATGAATTTAAATGTAAAAATGGGTCAGCAACAGTCGCAGTCTAGTGACAAACCTACACAAGTCATCATAGGCATTATGATCTATTGTTTATCGAGGAGAGAACTTGGCGTAATGAAACCACAAAGTAAAACAGATCCACTCAGACGGATTCTGCAGACTGTGGCACCACATCAGTGCCGTAATTGGAGTTAGATTACTTTTACAGCGTGAGAACAAAGACTCATTCTTGTTATATCAGGTGTCTCACAAGGCAGAGTGCAGTGACACGTTGACACATTTTCTCGACCACAGTCTGGGGTAATTTTAAGGAGATATTTTAATCCACTCTCCCCTTCCTTTTTCTCACATACAGATGCACATATACTACAAGGATACAGGGAACGTCTCAGGCTTTTACCTGGTTTCCTCTGCTCTGTAAGGACACAATGTCCTGTCGACGTATCATCGTGTTTGACTGTACATTTACAGTCTAAGTGCATGTGGCGCATCTTTGTGTCGTGAGGGGGGAAAGCTAACCGAGTAAAAAGGCCAAGAAGAAAAGAACAGCGAGGAGGAGGGGAAAAAAAAACAGGGGAATGGAAGGCAGAGAGAGGCAGAGAGAGCGAACAAAAGGAAAGGTGGTACAGGAAAAAATAAAAAAAAAAGGTGCGAGACCGTATGTGATCTGGAGTCCTTGGAGATGCTCTTTTTCTTTTTGCTATGTCGCTTTTTCTTCCTATGGCCATTGATCTCTGTGTTTGCTTCGGCATTCAGGTATGCTGTGCAACCACTTTTCCCCTCTGCACACCCTGTGCAAATTATCACATGAAAGAATATAGAATACAGTACAACCGAAGAGAGCAACGCTATAGTGTTGGTTTCATTTTAAAACCGTGTCCGCGGCTTCTGGTAATGAGCCTGCTAGGCTAAAAAATACAACATGTTTACGACGAAAAGGTTGCTGATTAAATTTAAAAACACTGAAGGCGCCAAACAAAAGCCTTAAAATCCTTGATAAAAAAAAATAAAAAATGTCTTCTTTCATCAGTGAAGTAATTATCTGTCTGACAGGGATATGACTATTTCCTGGAGAGCAAGATGATGGAAGATGATTGAGGGTGAAACAAAAATGCGCGTACATCCTTTTATCTTGGAATAAAAAATCTTCATTATCTACGCAACATTAACCCAGAGTTCACTCTCAACACAGAATGACACAGTAGTTTGACAAAAAAAAGCAAATCTTAACTCAAGGTCCACTCTGCCACGAATTGAAATCCTTGAAACAAAAAAGCTAATGAATGGATGAATGAAATGTTAAGATTGTTTTTGTCAATACTAGCCCTGCTTTTATTTCCAAAGAGAACCGACGTTATTTGCTTATGAGAGTGCGTTTGAACGATCCTGACAGAGCAGAACGCACTCCCCTGATTATCTACGAGGTTTACCACAGTTCACTACATTGACGACCTCCATGGTGCTCGTCCGGCGACTGACAGGACGTGGCAGTTATGAGCTAAGAATTATACTGCAGGAAAAAAAAGAGCTCTCGAGAGGTTGATGTGGTGCGTCTCTGAGCCCTTTGTGGAACGGATAATGCTTTATGTAACACTCCTCATCCTACATGCAAACTAGGCACGCTTGGTTGGTTGGTTGGTCGGTCGGTTGGTGTGACAAATGGGTTGGATGATGGGATATTAAAACTCCAAACTGACAAGAGTGCCAACCTCAATTTTTAAGTGCAAGTGTATACGGGTTCTTGGCTAAGCGGAGCTCTTCAACTGTACGAACCCTGCACGATCTTGTGGTCTTTGTGAGAGGCAAGAGCCTTAGACGGAGTCGGTGGTGTGGTATGAGAGCGCTAAGTGGGGGTAAACACGAAGAGGTATTTTACTTTGACACAACAAGAGAAGTTCTCTTTTCACCTGCCCTTGCAGGGAGGTCAGAGTCCAAGATGAGCGACATAGAAGTACGCCTTGTCCTTCTCGGAGGGTGTTTAGCGTCTTGCTCAAGGGCACTACAACAGGGATGATATGTGGGGCCTGATAACTCTCCCAACTTTTTCAGTAAAAGGAAATAATTTACTGGCAGAACGGACCGAGGTGCCTTTTCCTGTAAATGCTCAGATATCACAGGAGCTGCAGCTGTAGTAGTCCGAGTTCTAGGGACTCGCTTGCCAACAGTGAAGCGGCAGAAACGATGGGAATGAGGAAGCTAGGAGAAGCCAAATAGACAGAGACGGTGTAAAAAAAAAAAAAGGGGGAGGTGATACATAGTGAAAGACCCCGTCTGGGGGACATTATTAGGGGAAAGCTCCTTCATTACATGCGTCTTGTTCCTGGACCCCATGTGGATTTCGGGCCTCTTTTTCAGTCCCTCGCTCTCCCTCATTCTCCCTCTCTCTTATTTCTCGCCTCTGCCGGCACAAAGACGGAAACGTACAGCATCAAATGAGGCATGCACACTTACACACAACCTCACACACATACGCAGTGTGAGAGACTGTGGCTGAATCAGCATGTGATTTAGACTGGTGTGATTAATGACATTCTGTGCACCAGTGAGCAGATGAACCGGAAAACAGCACAAACATTATCATAACCTGAAAGACCTAATTATTGCAGTGCACATCTGACAGATGTATGCCTGTGTGCATGTGGGGTGTGCGTGTGTGCGTGCGTGCGTGCGTGCGTCTGTTGGGGGAGCAGCGAGTACACAAGATTTATGACCCTGCTGTGGAATGTTGTGCTCCGTCCCCTCCATCCCTTTTGTGTCTTCCACCATTCGGGTGCAAATTAGGAATATGATAATGGGCATTTTATATAATATAATGAGCGCATGGCCTGTGTGCACGCATGTGTGTACGTGTAGTGTGTGTTTTGTGTTTCTCTGACCAGCCGAAGAAGGTCTTTCAATACATAAAATGGGAATGCGAAGCCAACGACAGCCGCCTCTCAACTTCCAGTACGGTAATGCGGCACTCCTCCAATGGGAAAACGGCAAAACGCAAAACAATTAGACAAATGAGACCTCATCCAGCATCCTCTTCATTGGTGGGGACGTGGTTTGTAGGTGACCAGGGACACGGGGAGGTTTTGCAGTACGGCAGGTGGCAAACTTGAACACCGACATACTGAAGCAAGGAGATGAAGAGGTAAAAGAAATCCCCAGACTCCATTATAAAATCACACAATTTAGGGAGTTTCTGACTCAGGAGAAACTTCATCAACGTTGTGAAATGCGGTCTATATCAAAGTCTTTAATAATTGGGCCTTCTTGTTGATTCGGAATATGTTAAACATGAAGTTCTTTTTTCTTTGTGCGCATATGATGGTGTCCTTTTGCTCCAGTGATGTAGGGGGTTTATTCAAACACAGCAGGGAAGAGAGATTCGATCACAAGGATGCATGTTGACGCTGGATCAGTTATTGGATTGCACCTACCAGTCCCTGAGCGTGGAATAATGTCACCACAAAAAAAATGTACAAATGTACTCTCTCAGTTTCCCCTTAGTGGTAATCCAGCCATGCAGACCAATAAATCAACAGCACCGATATATTTGCTTTTTGCGGTCCGTGGGCACTGTTCATGTTAAATTCATATGCTGGTATCTGAAAAATGATTATCCTAAAAAAGATGACAGCAGGTATTTTGATATTCAGGTTCCTCATTTATTGTAAATCCTGAATAACGACGCGGGTGGACCAGCAGCCAACAGAGGATGTCTCCAATTTGGGACCAATTTTCAAGTCAGCTTTTTATTCCGGTCTCTTGTGGCGCAGGGAAATGGATGACACTGGGTCAGATACTTTTACTGGACCAGCTTCACGCGACACCAGGTATGGCTGTCTGTTCCTTCTCTTCCCCCCCCGCCATCGCCTTCTTGCCTTTCAGTCTCTCTGTCACTCTCACACCATTTGTCTAACTAAATCCACCCTCAGGCCCCCGGACACCAGAGCAGAACAGAGGGGGCGGAGAGAACGAGGCACGGATGAGGAAGAAATGGAGAGGGGGAGCAGATCGCAGAGCAAAGGAAAGAAAGATTGCTGAATGAAGAAGTGGGAGCTAGACAGACTGTGGGTTTGGATTTTTTGGAAGGAGAAACTGACCAAAGAGGTAGTGTGAAGACAAGGTGAATGCAAAAGAGAGAAAAGAAAGTATTTGGGGTTTACTATAATAAAGTGTGTCTATATATGTTACATACATGTCACGGTGCTACTTTGTTTAAAGCTATTCAGCTTTGAAGGAGAAAAAAGGAGGAACAGAAGACTAAAGAGTGAAAACAGGTCACTTTTTACTTTGTGTCAGCAACGTTAAGGACAAGCTTTGCCCACAGATGTCCAGTTGAACGGTGGATGTGCTCACTCATGAGTGCGGGCACACATTAAAAAGGCATCCAGAGGACAAATAAATGTCATTATTTGTCATGAACAGGGTGACGCACACCGCCAGACAGAGCCAGACAAAAACACAACTAAGGACAAATTCAGCGCATCCACGGTGCTAAATAGAAAACCGTTGTGACAAAGTCACTGCATCAGCCCGAATGTTTCGGCGCAGCACTGAGTTACTCAGAGAACGAGAGGTGATTTATTTTGACAAAGCAGGCAAAACATTCCCCGAGTTTAAAAGTCAAATCAGTCCTGCGGAAAAAAGGAAACAGTCTCTTCACGTCGAGTACATACTCAGAATGTAATTCAGGCTGCAAAAGTGCTGAACAAAAAAGAAGAAAAGCACAAATGTCTCAATTAGTTTTGTTGGGATTATTATTGTTCTGCAATGAACGCAACTCAGTTGTCAGCTCGTGCCTTGGCAAAGTACGCTCCACTTGTGTCGTGCCAATAAAGCAGCCATCAATTTGAGCTGAAGTCTATTGAACTGATAAAACTGAGAGAAACAGAGGAACTAAACTGCAATGTGGAGACAATCTGAATAAAACATAATGCCAAGAATGAGGAGGAGCGCTCTGTTACTTACCTAATACAACTATCTTTGGATAAGAGCTGTCACTCTTTATTACATCTGGCGGAACGCGGCGGGGGGGCAAAAGTTCGCATTCGCTACTGTAACGGAGGGCACTCGCGAGCAAAGCCGTCCTCGGCAGACAATCAGGACACGACATCTGAGAGGCAGCGCGTGGAAGTAATTTGGGTTAATGAGAGAAGATAAGGCTGTTTGTTGACTTTGTTCAAAGCAGCTGTCTTACTGTACGACAGCGACAAATCTGCGTACTCACCTGATGGCTTTCCAACCGAGTGAGGCACAAGTGCACAACCGCCTGACCGCCGGCTGTTCGCCACACCGAACATCAAGCAGACCCCATTTACAAGAAGCTTGTAAAAACGTCATCGCCGATAAGTTAGCAAGATTTATTACGTTTCTTACCATCGACCCAATGTTTAATTTCGTCCGCCATGTTTCAAGCATTACATGACATCCACTCGGTGCCTCGCGAAGCAAAATTTCCCCTGACCTTCAGAGTTGTTGTTCTGACTTGACAGGACATTGAAAGGTTTTACGACTGGGAAAATTCAGGTCAAACGATTATTCCTCCGCCATATGAACACCCAGCGAGACATCCGGATGGATGGACGTCGCTGGTCACACATGATTATATCTACAGGTACAAACTATTTTTATTCTGATGATGCAGTTTTTTTGCGAAGATGATGCATTAATCCAGCTAACGAAATAACGAAAATAATGCCAATGTTGTTTGCTTAATTGGAATGACCTGCGTGCCATTTCAAAATCCGCTTCAAATTTGACTTTTAGAGAGCGACAGCCCCGGTGTGGACCTCATCTGTTTCGTTAAATTCTCGCACACGGTGCTGTGACCACAGAGGAGCGTGTACCGTTTACTGCAATTCAAAGAGTTCTCATATCCTCACTTCTTCTTTGAGTGTACACAGCAAATGAGAAGTTAAGAGAACAAAGCACAACGCAGAATCAAAAGCCAGCTCTGGCACAAGGCAGCGGAAAGAGCACAAATAGAAGACTTCAGGTAAAATAGTGATCTGTAATCATTTTCACACACCAAACCTGGAATATGGGACATTATGATGTTGCCTCAGTGAACTTAAGCACACAGACTTCAAAGGGAGTGTTTATGGAGACCCCTCCCCGCCTGTACACCTTGTTAAGGTTTTTAATATGCCAGGACCCCTGAGGGCTCCCGCAGACGTTTGATGTCTGGGATGAGATGGAAAATGAGATGCTGTTTAACAAACAGCCCGCAATGAGCCGGTGTTTACTGAACAAAAGAGGGCAAACATTAAGCGATACACAGTGCAGGGAGTCAGCGCGGTGATGCATGCCGTCGTACACAAAGCTACCGAGGCTGGAGTCGGGATCCTTAAAAGATCAACAGATTTTTTTTTCATTCAGGCCTAATAACACCAAATCTATGCTCATTTTTAAGCTGTGACTCTGAGGTGGCCTTCGCTATGGTTCTAGTTTGTTTGTTTTGTTTGTATCACCTGAAGCAAGTTTTTCTGTCTGGGTTTCTAATGATGCCAATTAAAAGAGAACATAACTGTATATTTTCAAGGCTTTAACGCCGAGGTACAAAACAAACATTTCTGTTGAATAGTGGATATTCTATCACGCAGCTGCCACAAAACTGTGTTCCACTAATACATTGAGTGGACGTACATGCACTGTATTCTGATTCTCCTGCGTTTCCTCTTGTATGATGACAGATGCACCGATAACTAATACACCTGTAAACAGTCAGATCTATGAAGAAATGAGCTCTCGGGTAAGGAAAGATGAGCAGGGGTGCGTATTGTTTGATTTACTGTTAATCATATAAATACCATTGTTGGCACCAGTAGTAGTAGTTACAGATCAGACGTAGGAACTGCACGGTAAACATTTAAAAGCAGGACCATTGGATATGCAGCAGCAATGGCTTGCTTAAAAACTGCAATGTGACTTTCTAGTTAATAACTGAGTGGTTGCTGTTTGACAGAAAGCCGTTTTGCTCCAAAGATCTGTGGCACATCGTCCCTTCAGATCACCAGAGGTGCCCAATTACAGACTGCTGCTAACATGTAGCAATAGCTATGATATCTCCTTTGCACCGCTAAAGCTAGCTCTGTTGTCAAAGAATTCCAACTTGTCAAAATCTTTTTGTCGGCAATTCTTGTAACTCAGCTGCCATCTTGGCAACGCCCCTGGGCGATTATTTAGAGCTGACGAGATCAGGCTCCTATCTAATAGACGGGGAGGGAGTATCGAAAACTGCATGTACAGAATCACAAGTTAAGTTGACCTCTGGCGTTATGGGCTTTTCTACTCATATTGCTTTAAGTGAGTGTAAACCACAAACCCACTGTAGTCACACGAAATGAAAGCATCACCAGTAGAGTGATGGCTATATGGGAACTTTATTCAGCCAAACTGAGCTCATCAGTATTATGGTTCTGACCAATCAGGAACGGGTAACAATTAAAGACTGCTCCTCTGTACTCGTCCGTAATCAAAAGTATCCGGTGGCAGCCGTGGTTCTGAAAGGTAGAGCGGCTTGTCCACTGATCACAGGGCTGCCACGAATGCCAACAGGATGTGTTTAATTGACCAAATAGTTGACACGTATTAAAACCTCAAGTGTTTCGCACGCAGCTTTCATCAAATAATACAGCGGTGGTCTTAATGACCACATTAGTAAACGGTACATATGATCCAGATTCGGCTTTAACCTGGAGGTGAACTCGGATTCAGCGCAGGTAACAGAACCAATTCAAAATTGGAGATGAGAGGTGTGTTTAGGCAGTGAGCCAACTTGTTAGGAAGGAAGGAAACAGGATGTGAGGACTGCAGACGTGTGTGTGTGTGTGTGTGTGTGTGTGTGTGTGTGTGACACTGGATGTCAACACCGCAGAGAGAAGAGAGGATAAAAGGGAATGAAAGAGAGATGGTTCAGCATTATTGGAAGGGTCGTGGTAGTAGCGCAGGGTCTCATGCACTACATGTTTGTGTTGTCAAGAGCGTGTGTGTGTGTGTTGCGTTTGATAAGTTCAAGGTGACCAGGTTCTGCTCACACTCCAGTTGAAAGGCTGCAGAAGCCGAGAGGCCGACTCACCCCGCGTTACTGTTCGACTGGCGAGCTCGCACTATGGCTGGTTTTATTCAGAGGCTCAGATTACAGACCGCATAAATATCTCAGTGAAGTGTGCCATAATACCGTCAACAATTTCTCCGCGAGCCGCCAACATCATCTGCCAGGAAAACTGCAAGAAGGAGAGCAAGGAGACGTCTAAAGTCGGGGTGGGGGGCGGGCAGGTAGGGAGGTGAGCTGAGGGAGAGAGGGAGGGAGGGAGTGGGGGAAAGAAGGAGGTTTTCCAGGGACTAAATCAAAAGGTGACAGGCAGAGAAAAAGAGAGAGCAAATAAAAAGGAGCTGTAGAGGGAAAAACGGTGACAGAGCAAATAGGATTGAGGAGAGTCACGTGGAGATTAGGGCCGGGGAGAAGAGGATGAGCAGGTGATGGGTCAGAGTAATGAAAGGAAAAGAAGGTGAGAGACGGAGGAGAGGGTGGAGAGGCGAGAGAGATTTACATATGCTAATTAAACTTGTGTTTGGGTCACTTGCTCTTCATGTCAGGGCTCCCTCCGCACCCTCCGTCTGTCCTCGCCCACATTCTCTTTGTCTGTCTATCTCCGTTTTTTGTATTCCCCTTATTACTTTCAAAGTAGGAAGCTGTCTCTTTGATTCCTTTTTTGTTTGGTGGAGATAAAAAATAAAAAAAGAGTTCTCCTCGTGCGACGCTCACCTTCCCTTCTCTCCTTTTCCTGTAATCATACATCGCCCCCACAGCGCGCCTCATCCCGGCGCTGGCCGTCCTTGTGATCCGTCTTGACTCCCCTCATCTCTCGCTCAATTTTATGCTTTATCCTCTGGTTGCCCTTTTTTGCTCCTTTGAGATCTTTCCCTCTTCTCTTGTCTCTTATCCCCACACTTCTAGCGCTCTTTCTGTAATGATGTCAGATCCACTCAACAACTCTCACCTTGTCCTTACATCCACCTGTGTTTTTTCCTATTTCGGCGCGTCATTCGTCATCTTTCTTTCTCCTCGCTTCATTTTCTGCGACCCGCTTTCCTTTATCCCTGAAGTCGGAGCCATTCAACTCTTTCTGTTGTTTTTCTTTTTTCATCCCTTGTCCTCATCTCCCCTCAATCCATTTTCTTCTTTTTTCCTCTGCCAATATATTCCCCATTTCCTCTCCACCTCCTACTGTACCTCAGCACACCTGGGAATCTTTCATGTCAATTCAATTCTCTCCTCTGCTATTTCTTTCAATTATCTCTCAATTTGCTTTTTCAGCTCCCAGAGTTGCTTTTTCTTTTTTTTTCTCCATCTCCCTTTTTTCCCCCCCCCCTCCTCCTCATTATTGCTTCCCTCTACTCTGCCAGACCTCCAAAGTCCAAAACTCAAAGCTTAGCCAAGTACCACAATGCCAAAATACCTACTGGACTCGCCCAAATGCAAACACAAACACACATGGGCACACACAGAAGTGTGCACACGCAGGTTCGCAGATTTCCAACGCGCGCGAGCAGACACACACAGAGAAATGCACACCTCTAGCCTCCATGACCCGTCGCTGGTTTGTGAGCCATCTGTTCATTTATTTCAGAGAACAAACACACCTGACAGTGCTGAGGAGCTGCTAAGTCCATTTCACTGTTCACTGAGCAGCACAATTGAGTCGACTAGATGGAGGGATAAGCTGGAACAAAAACTTAACGCACCCCGAGGGGAATTGGCGATCGAGAACCACTGTTCCTGTCCAAAGCCATTTCTCTGAGAATCAGAAAACTGTATCTCTCGGGCCGCTGTCACCTAACGCGATTCAATACCGCGCCGCCATAACGGCAGAAGTTAATAGGAATCTGGCTTTGGCGCAGCTCAAGATATGAAGGACATAAAGTCCGGTTATATCACAGGGTGGGATACATGGCACACAGTATTATGTTCTGCTCTAACAGGGGTTCTCTGGGGCCACAATGAAAAGATGGACGTACTCTGCAGCAGACATTTTTTTCTGCTTTTCTTCCAATGTAATGTCCAAAAACATTTGATCATGCTAGATGGAGCTCAATCAACACTTTTATGGTTACACAAAAGACTGGGTGATATGGCCTTAAATATATTTTTTGGCTATGTTCTCCACCTGCACGATGCAGTGTGACATATCGGCTTTACGAACTGCTGATATAAGGTGCCGACTCCTGGTTATCTCAGTGCTTTTTCAACTCAATCTTAGTTTAAATATTTCACTCTTCGTAGTTCGCTTTCCATGTATTGTTAATAGTTGACAGTTCGTTTTTGTATGAAGTGTTTTAGACATTTTTTTTCTCCTTTAGAGAGATAGATAACAGTTAGCGAAGTTAGCGAAGCCATGCGCTAACATTATGTCGCTGTGGCTCTTTTTTACACTCTGTGCTTGGACGATCTGCCAAAAATGGAAGTGACTGATATACACCGTCATGCGAACGCGAGAAGTAAAGCTCCGACCTCATTGCTGGATGGGGGATTTAAATACTATAGGTCCAGCTATAACTTCATATAGGCTAGCTGGCAGGTTAACCTCTGCATGTTAAAAAAAAAACACCTCTGTGATTATCTAAATGCTAAAAACACAACAACTATTAACAACTTATACGGAGCGTTGGCACTGGAAGGAAATGGGATGTGCCGTTCGTAACGCAGGTTTTGAACAAATAATCAGTAATGTGGATGTCATGATGTCTAAGTGGGTACGATAAGTATTAGAACACGTAGAAGTAGAAATGACATCACTTTGCTGTATTGCAGCCTCTACAATCAGGGCATAAGAACAAAAATGTCACATCACGGTATAACAATATCTAAAATCTAAGACGATATATAGTCTCTGTTTATGATAACAATGTAATGTTGGGTTGTTGCCAAGCCCCAGTGAGACGACTCAAAAAGCTACGGTTAGATTATGGTCCTGGTTGGATATTATAAATATAAAGAAAGGCAGTTCTTTTTTGAAGCACTGGACACATTCATACATTTTTTTCCCAGCCTTAGCTTGAACCTTTAAAGTTACAGTGATGACAGCTTTGAACGCCACAACCAATGACCCTCATCTCCTCCGCTTGACTTCTCTGCAGTATAAAGATCTCCTGTTCCAGGACTGGAGAAAAATATGCAAGTAACCTTTTTTCCCCAAATGTATTCGGCAAACGACTTACAGATTGTCAACATGTTTTTTTGGCTGCTGCACTATGCCTATGGTTTGACGCAGCATTTGCATTCTATACATTTATAGCTTCTCGTCCCTTTATCCTGCAGTTCTGTGGAGGATGCTCAGCCCGGGTCTGTGCAGTAACAGCGCTGCTGGATTTCCAAGTCAAATTCGTCTTTGGTTGTGGATTTGCAAAGCGGCACCTGTGCAGCACGGGCAGCAAAGTGGGACAGAGATTTCTATATTGCTATTTTTGAATCAGACAGGAAATGTTCTTACCTGAGGATGAATTCAGCAGGAGAGCAGCAGGCAGGGAGGCAGACACCGAGGAAAACAGGAACCAGCGAGCGGGAGGGAAGGAGAAAGAAGACAGACAGAGACAAGACGGCATGTTTGTTAGATTATTAAATACTGCAGTCCGAGCTCTCCAGAACAATTTGTCAAACCAGACTCTTCTTCTATTTTCAGAACATTTCCCTTCAAAATATGACTTAAATAATTCAACGTGAAACCCAGCGGACTCAGTGGTGACGAGGTAATTCAGAGCCGGTGTAATTTACAGCGCCGAATCTCTCTGGACAGGATTTACCAAACAACTGGCCGATAGATGGGTGAAAAACAGAAATCTGTGATGTGTTCATTTATAGGCATCAGCTGGGAGCGAGGGGGAGGGGGGGCTAAATGTGCTCACTGCTTTATGTTCACTATGATGGAGACAGACCCAATGAGGCAATGTCTTGTTTGAACCAATCACAGTGATGAGACACAGGGGCACAGGGAATATATCGACCATAATTGCTCTGCCTGGCCTGTGTCAAAAAT
>OMLP01015811.1:9036-23878 GCA_900302685.1 Spondyliosoma cantharus
CCCCCCAAACCCTCCCCCCCATTCACCCCAGTCACCAGCCACCCCTCATCCAGCATCGACTCTGCACACTACAGGAGTTTTCTGGTTCTGTGTCCAACTGAGGCGTTCTTGTTTGCATCTAGCAGCTCAGTGAACCCTGTAGTGTCCATCCATCCTGAAGCTGCTGCTGGCTGTCCGGTTAGCATCACCTAATGCTAAAGCAGAGGAGCAGCCTGTAGTAACAGCAGGTCCATAGTTTGTAGATTTACACGAATTGTTTTTAAGATTCATCTCAAATACAATCCGCTCTGTCGTTTCACTTCCACCTGCATTAACAAGAGTCTTTCGTCCAAATGGTCTCTGAATCTGTGGCTCAGTTCACAACTTCTCTGTAGTTCAAGACAGTTCAGATTCTAACGAGAATCACTTTGGATCAGAGGTCCAGTGTGTTCCAGTTTTTTACCCTTGCCCCTCAGGACAGAGTTACAAGAGGTAGTGGTTGAAATCTCCACCTACGATATTGGAAAACCCTTCAACAGCCTCATTTCCAGCAGCTGCCCTCAGCTGTGGTGATGTTTCCTGTGTTACCGTGGCAGCCTTGGTGTTACCACACTGCTGCTATCAATCAAGTCATCAAATATTAAAGAACACTGCTTCATTAGCTGGACACTAGCGGCGCTTTGTGGGCTAATATTAGCAACTCGTACTCCCACCCTGCCAGTCTGCACTGACATCAGAGCAGCAGCTTTACTGCTGGACTTTAGTTTTATTTCAGGGATCAAAACGACACGGAGGCAACACAAAAAGACGATCCTGACAATGTAACGTTAGCTAGATGGCAAGTAAGCTACAGAGTGGAAGCGAGTGAAAACCTCTGAAAAACGGAAACCCGACGTGGAAGCTCAAAGTGGAGGAGTTGGCCTAAAGGGTGGAGGCAGGAGGTGTCAGGGATTTGTCCTCAGGTGACGTGTTTGACGCAGTTTGATGCAGGTGGAATGTTGGCGAGTCCTCAATCGGTTGTGCGATCAATAAAACAAAGATGTAAAGTCTAAGAGTGCTGCATGATAAGGGCCTGGTCACTGACCTCTGACCTGAGTCCCGCCTGCAGCCGGAGGTGCTCGCTCATCACTGATGATCATCTCATGCCTGAATGCTGTTTGTTGGCAGCAGCCTCCTCCATCATCCTCCATCATAACTCCTCCCCCCGGCATCATCGTCCCCTTATTGATCTTTTTTTACTCTTTTATTGGTGTTTTCACACATGTGCAGTTCATCCATCCACATCTCACTCAGCTCCATCTGTCTGTCCCCTCTCATTCTCATAACCAGTCACCTCTGAACTGTATTTGTCCGTCTTCACTCCCTTCGTCCTCGTCGCAGCTCTCTTTCTTCGTGTGTCATTATTCACATCTTAACAGCATTTACAGCGTTCCCGACTCCCAGCAGGATTCTGCAAAAACCAAACTCATCATGAGCTTTTTCTTTTTTTCCCTGCTAACCCTCTGTCATGTTGTCTTTCTGTCTTTCTGCTTGTGTGTGTGTGTGTGTGTGTGTGTGTGTCTGCTTTTCAGAGAGTGAGGTGTGACAGTGACGTACTAACCTTCCCCAAATGAGCCCTGCTGCCTACTTCCTGCCCCTCCCACTGCTGCTCATCGTCCAATCACCAAGCCCCACTGCCTCTCCGCTTCCTTAGCAACTGCTGTTCGATTCCTGCCCTGCTCCTTGGCAACTGCAGCATCACTCGTTCGTACGTGTTGCTTGTAACTGCATGAACCCTCGTGTTACAGTCACAGTTCACACCATTTTTCTCCGGATGGATATTGTGTGACCCCGTATCTCTGAAATTAAGATGGCAGGTAAAAAATGTCAACATAAGGGATAAAAGGACAAATCGTACTTTCCAGGATAGTTCAGTCGTTCTCATGATGTTTACTGTTGCTGTGCAGTAGATTTACAGAGTTTGAACAGTTGTTTTGATGTCAGGTTAGAGCACTAAAAGATTTAAACTGCTTTTATTTTCTAAAAAGTCAAAGTACAAGTCTGCAGACATCCAAACAACATCCAGTTGCAGAACTTCAAATTAGCAGTTCACAGCTAGTTCACGGCTGAAATTCAGGCTTTTAAACATGAAATGCTTCTCAGGCAGATATGTGTTGGCGCCTCCATGACCACCAGGATCTTCGCTTTAGCTGTTAGTGCTGAACAGACGCTTTTCTTCTGCTAATCAAGAGCTTTGAGGTGAGCTAACGCTCTGGAAAGCCATTAGGGACGTCAGGAAGGACTCAGCATCTGTGAAACCCAGATTTCCTTTCATTAAATGATCTGGTCATCATCAATCCATTAGATTATTCTGTGAAGATAATATCATCTTGTCTGAAATCTTCAGCTTAATAGGTACGCAGTGTGATATTGTGAAGTTTGATCTAGCTGCTAAGTGATCAGAGATGTTGGAAGATAATCTCAAAGTGAGCAGCTCCGGATCAACTTACATCTGTCGTGCTTTTCCTGAGATCTGGCAAATGTTTACTGAGTTTAATTCTAACCCACATAGTGACCTGAGAAGCATGTCAATCAAATGTTTCCTTGATCATCAGCAAACATAACTTTGTATTCTTAAATGATTATTTATTTATTTTTGTTTGCTGAAGTAAAGGTTGGATGTTATTCTTGCGCTCGGTTTGATACTTCAGACCTAAAGTCAAAATTATGAGAAAATAATTTGAGGATAAAAATATGCAAGTGTGAGATGAAATGTCAAAATGGAGAAAAAGCAAAATGATGAGCTACAAAGTTTATCCTGCAGTCGAGTTTGATTCCCTACAAATTTTAAAAATATCAAACATTTAGTTTCCTGGTTAATGAGTTAATGTTAGACTTCTACATTTTGACCTGCAGCTTAATTAGATGCTTTTGTCTGAAGCAAGAGAAGAAATCTGACAGACTTTTCCTTTTACTGCCTCCTCTCCTCACTCTGCGCTCCTCCTCCACCCGTCATCCACCCACTGAGTCATCCCTCCGTTCAGTCCATCCATCCATCCATCCATCATTCACAACCATCTGTCTCTTCTGCCTCTCACTTCCTCTCCTCCTTCCTCTCTCCAGGAACGCAGTGACTGCTCCTCTCCCTCCCCAACATCCTCCTCCACCTTCTACTACCCCCTTGACCAGGAGCTACACTACCCACAATCCTCCTCCAGCGCCACCTCAGCGGGCCCTCAGCCTCACGCTGGACACGCACCACCAGGACAACTTCCTGGGCCTGCTTCCGTGGAGGCTGAGCGGCGTCCCGTCCGTGATGATGCCCCTCCCTTCGGCGCGCTCCCGCCTGTCGCTGCAGGAGACGGTGCAGTCTTCAAAGTGACGGAGGAGATCGAGTCCCCGTGGAAACGCCGCAGCGAGATCGCCCGGCTGGGATATGTTGGCGGCGATGACGGGGAGTATCTTAACAGTCGACCCACTGAGAAATCTGACCTGCACATGACACTGATTTGATGATGATTCTTAAAGATCTCGAAAGGACACACCCACACACACACACACAGACACACACACACACACACACTTCTACACGAGCTCCATGTGCTGACTGCGCCGTGTGCTTAGAAAAACTACCTGACCGATCACATGATCCTTCAACAAAACTTCCTGGGACCATTTCTTGTTCGTGTGTGCACATGTGGAATAGGACCTTCTTCCTCCTCGGCTGTTTTCTCCTTCACTTTTGTCTTCCCGGATATTATTCACAAAGTATTGCTGCGGTGCAAACAGAAAACCGTGTAAAGAAAAAAAACAAATCTTTAATTGTACAGTGAAGTTTTAACGTGTTTCAGTAGCACAAGAATCACTCAACCCGGCTCGTCGCTCACTGATGAGTTTCATGATTCGTGTAAGAAACGGACGAACCAAAGTTTGCAGTCGTTTGGTTTTTCAACAGCAGCGGTGTGAAAAACTGTGTCAGTCGTCTGTGACGCTGAGAGACTGACTAATCCAGCTTCTCGGTTTATTTTTGAAGACAATCCCATTGAATATTTTAACACTGAGAGCTTTTACCTTCTCTCTCTCATCTCCAGTGGAAGAGGTCATCCTGTCAAACACGTTTTAAATCCAGACTCACTTAAAAATGCTTTTTTTAGTGATGTTCAAGACAAATGATCCATACAACTGAAGGTCAAAGCATTTTCTAAATCTAAGGGCTTAGCCATGCAAGCATTTATAATAGTTAAATTAAATACCAAGACAGGTTAATAACAGTGTAATCTGTGGATTCACTTAAATCTAACCTAGTTATTTTACACAGAACCTTCTGGCACCAAACAGAAACAGTTTGGAAAAAGGGTCAGGCACTCAAAACATAATTATCAGGTGATTGTTTATCACATACTAACTTGAACCAATCAGAGTGCTCCCAGCGGAGCTAGCTGGTAAATCAAACTGAGAACTGAGCGAAGCGTTCGGTGCCGTTCTCTGCTCCTCTTTTTATACATTTAAACTCTGCAGGAGTATAAACTCTCCACCAAACTGAAGCAGCATGTTTCCAGTGGATGGTACAAACGTATGTTGTATTGTGTAATTAGCGAGCTCACTAGCTTGCTCAGTGGTCGGTAGCTTCCTGGTTGGCTGCCAAGCGGCAGCATGTTCGCCCCGTAAGTACTTAACACGCCAACACGCTTCCAGCACCGCCTGTTTGGCGAGGTAGAAGTTTGTGGCGCCGCTCTCCAGTCCGGCTGAGCACTAAGATTGATGCATTTAAGCAAAACATAAACCATCAACATATTTCCAGCAGTAAATCCTGAGCCATGTATTATTTTTAAAAATGTATCATTCATTAAAAAAGACAGACAGACATCATCTACAGAAACAGTATGTGGACTTTTTCTATGCGAGGTAAAACATAGTTCTAAAATGTTGACATGAACTCAAAACTAAATCCAGAGAAGATTGTAAATCTTTCAGCTGAAGCAAAAACATGAAGTTTACCAAAGCAGTGGAACAGGACTTTGATAAATGACTTGACGTTGCGCACGAACCCCCAGAGAACCTGAGCTGAGCGCCGACAGGGAAACATTTAAATGTTTCTTAAGATAAAGACGACTGCACACAGCAGCAGGGATTCAAGGACGCGCTGCTGTGGACGAAGTGTCGAGGACTGATTTTCATTCTGCTCACCAGCTTGACTCATGTGGCCGTTCCTTTGTGACTCCATCACACGTTGATGTATTCGTTTTAATGTTTTTAGTGAAAAGATATTGGGAGACATGAAACCAAACTCATATTGTTGATTAGTTGACCTGTTAATGTTGTTCTGGGCGGTCCTGGTTCGGTTCCTGCCGGCTCTCAGGGTGTCGGTGGAGACGGGCTGCGGGTGATTTTCTTTGTTCTCGTGTGCTTTTATTTTTGATGACCTGATCGTTCACAGTGATGAGATGCTTTTGAGGAAAAATAAATCTACATATATATGTTGTTTACTGACTTTTATAAACACATGTGCAGGAATGCATGCACACACTCTCACACACACACACACTCACACTCACACACACACACACACACACACACACACCTCCCTCCTCCACTGTTGTTCCTGTTCAACATAAGCTGGGTAAAGTGCCTGCGTTGTTCTTTCTAAAGAGTTGTTGAGAAGATGTTTTGACCCTTTTTAGTGTGTACTTGATTCTAAGACCATGTGCTCTGTTTATTAAAATACATTTGAACATAACATAAACTGGTTTCAGGTGTCTTCTGTGGGAAAGGGACAGACCAATAATACAGGGAAACACTTTCTCTATGAGTCTCTGTAGGTGTTTGGTTCGACTCCACTGGGCTAGAAGTGAAACTGTGCTGCCATCTTGTGGGTTTAAAGGAGGATCAGATCTGTGCAGGTCCACTAGGTGTCACTGTGTCCAAATCCTGTAAATCTTCTCACATATTTCCTCACACCAGGCTGGTTTATTCTGATAAATGGTTGGAGGAAGCCTCCATTCCTCAGGCTGTTCCTCATCGGGTGGAGGCTCTCCAAATAATCTCTTCTGAGGCGGTTGTTGGTCATTAGGTCATGAATTCTGGCCCGCAGCTGCGGCGCGTCGGTCCCACAGCCCCGTAACATGCTGCAACCACGTCCCACACCTCCACGAGTTACGTAAGGTGAACATCATCCAGGCCGAGCGTGATGAAGACATTTATCTGTCCAAGTTCAAAGTGATCTCTGACACCTGCAGAGTTTATTCTTATGAAATCCAGCATTGTGAAAGGATTTCTCTCTCTTACAGTCTCCTGTGTTATCTCACTGTTCACTCTCACTGTTCTCATTATCATCACTTTCTGTCATCCCTCATCTGGACTGCATGTTCCCCAGTGGAACAATGAATCACAGCGCTCAGACTCGTTGTTTCACTGCTCTCTGTAGGCATGTTGTTGGCCACGTCCCAATCACTGATCTCAAAGCCCGGCTCGTCAGCCAAGTGGACCCACCAGCTCTGCATTCATTGTCGATGACAAATAAATGAACTGTGACCTGAAAGTGATGAAAGATTGTACACTCGAGCTCTGTTAGATATCTGTCATGAATACATGTGAATTTTACCTGAATGTACTAACTTTAGCTGCCTCAGCTTTGTATTATGACTCTATTTATCAGTGCTTTGTTTTTGGTTGGTCTTTTCCTGTTTTATTTTGTAGATAATATCGTCATGTGTTACTCTCCACTTCCCGTCTTCACACCCTCTTTCCTGTTCACCTGATTTCCTCCCCAGCCTGATTCATTAGCTCTGAATGAAGCAGGCTTCCCTTCCTCACCTGTGTTTCTCCGCCTCTCTCCACCTGCACCTCATCCTCTCGTCAGTGAAGGTTGTATTTAAGTCCAGTCATGAGTCGAGTCTCTGTTGGTTCGTCTCTGTTCCTCCTGCGTCTCCTGAGGTCTTGTGTCCTCCGTGGCCTCTGGTTTGTCTTCAGTTCTGTAATTCTTCTGAGTGTTTTCTTTGGACTTTGCTCTGCCTCCCTTTTCTTAGTCTGCATTTGTGTTGCTCAACGGGCCAACAATTTATTTGTCTTCTACTTACTCATCTTCCCACTGACCCAACTGAACAGAGTTCCAGGAACTCTTAGCTGGTTATGAAACAGACCAAATGTAAAACTTATGCCTCTATATGAGGGACTTTAACAAACAAGAACATCAGGAAGACGATTATCTGTTTCTACGTAGTTATTATAGGTGTTGTATAGATGTAAAGAATACAAACATCACGGTGATTATTCAGTGGGTGTAGCCAGGATGTATACGTCTAAACGATGCCTTCGCCTCATTATGTAACATCTGTTCTCCTTCAGCTGTTACAGTCGGCTCTAAATATCCACAAAAAACATTTCCAAATCAGTTTCAGTTCATGTGGACCGCTGAGAGCTTAAAGAGAAACTCCCACAAATGACTCTTGATTATTTATTCCTGACGGTAACCGGCCAAATGAAAGCAGAGGTCGGTGACATCTCAGCCAGATGTTTCCAGCAGCTAGAGCTGATTTGACATCAGAACATTGCAGTAACCATTTGGTGTTCGGCGTTTCCCAGAATCGATCTTTATCATCTTATCAGTTTCTTAAATGATGCAGAGACTGTTTTCTATTCGAGGGATAAAGTGGTTCACTTCAGGTCTTGAGTGTCATTAGTGTCTCTCGTAAACGTTCATCCAGATGAAGACATAAGCTTGATGGTAAAAGGTTTGCGGATGTGATGCTGACGTGTAGAAAAACATCAGCCCACGAGTTTACACGAGACTGTCCTACTTCCACTGGACGCTCTCCATCTGCTGCGATCACTGAAGATCACATTTCTTTTAGTCGAGTGAACCAGGACGAAGCGAACTGCAGCGGTTAGCCCACAACGATACATCCTCCAGGCAGCACTTTATAAAACTTTAACACATCACCTCTCCATGAACCGTCCCGCCTGAGTCACGCAGAGAGACTGTTTAACACTGAAGACAACAACTCTCAGGATCCCACACAGCTTCATCCAACGACGTCTTCTGATTTTGTAGTTTTGATTTTCTCATGTCATTCATTCAGAAACTAAAGCTGCAGCAGTATTTAGTCCCTGTGAACATTTTCAGAAATATGCACATTATCTTTCTCACCCGAGTTGGATGAGAAGACCAACATCCAGTAGCTTAGCTTAGCATAAAGACTGGAAACGGGGAAACAGCTAGCATCACCATCACATCTAAAGCGGACTAGTGATTACATAACATAATATAACCAATGTGTTTGTCAGGCACAATAACTTTATTTCATTTTCACTGAGTTGTAGGACAATTACAACAGAAACATTTCCAGGAACCTCTTTTCTTTTAGGCCACACGATGTTCTCTCCGATTTCTCAGGAGCTTCAATTTTTCATATGTGGTGAAAAAAGCCACCACAAACATGCGAACCAGAGAAAAATCCATAATTTAGTGGCATGAAGGAACTAATCATTCGTCAATATCAGACCTCGAAGGAGGCGGGGCCATGTATTATGAAGCAGCTCAGAAAAACGAATCATTTTCCTGCCAAAGCAAATGGAAATGTTCTTTTTTTATCAGCAATAAGTTTGTCTTCTTATCCCACTAAGCTGGACACCGGATGGGAGCGAGGGAGGAGCTGGCTCTGAGTTCATGTTATAGATGGCCCCGCTGAAAGACTCCAGAGGAAAGCGCCATGTTTTGTTTCACAGGAAAAGACAGAAACCATCCAGTACTGCCAATTTTAGGATTTAAGAACCAACTGTGATGCCAGTAAGAACAACATGAGAGCAAAACTAGGAGTCCTGCAACCCTGCTGCAGCAAAGTCCGTCCAAAACCCTCGACGTCAAAGAAACACTGCTTTATTGGCCCGTAAGTGAAGCAATATGAGTGATATAAGATGTTAACCCCTGATGTTGTCTTATTACTGCCCTGTTAGAACCCTAATATCAACTTCTTTCTGCAAGAGACACTCGAAACAACCTGGAAAACAGAAAAAAGGTGTTATTATCATTTGACAGTTCATAATCAGCGTTTGAAGCTACGACTGACAAAAATAATTTTCCAATCAAAGCTGTCATTACGTGATAAAGTGCACAAAAGTGGCCTGATCATGAACTGCAACATCCAAAGCTACTGAACAGTCATACAGTCGTCTTTGTTCTCAGGGCCGTGATGCATCCTCGATGCAGAATCAGTTGTTTTTCCTCTACAACAGGATAAACAAGATGACATGCATTGGACCATTTTCAGCTGTGTGTAATCGCAGGCTGCTATGTGTTGAGAAAACTCACTAGCCAGCATGTCTGTTGGCCAAAATAAACTGTTCTAGCCATGCTAAGCCATCTGAGGATGGCAGTGACATCATGATCCCAGAGTTTATATTCCCAGAATCAGGGATGTTTTCAGCGTTTTTGAAAAACCTTCTGAAAACATTCAATTTTTGAGATCGGTACGTCGTCATCAGAGGAATGACCACCTCAGCTGAGGTTCACTGACATTTGTTTTAGGAGGCGACCTCTGGTGGCCATAGGAATTATGACAGAGGTAAAACAGGAACTAGAATAAAGAACCAAGAAAGTTTGCAAAGGGACGTCATCACTTCAAATCTTCTGCCTGTCCAACACATCGATTTCTTTGCAAAGCACTAATTAGCAACATTAGCACAAGAACATGCTAAAGGAAGACAGTGATGATGGTAAACATTAAACAGTATAACTGCTAAAGACAATCATGTTAGCATTGTCTTTATGAGCATGTTGAAGTTAGCATTTAGCTCGCAGACAAACATGGTGGCACGAGTGTAGAAACTATTAAATCCAGATTCTGTTCACACCTTACAAGCTAGAACCTAGAAGTCAGAGCTGAATAAGTGAGATGGACCGCGGATGGTTGGTGGTTCAGGTCAGGTTCTAAATCCAGCTAAAAACCTGGCAGAACATAATGAGAATGTTCTCCAACAAACGATTGAGATTTTGACTCCACTGATGTTTTCGATAGGAGGACGAACTGTTTCTGGTTATTCTGAAGATCTGTTTCAACATGTGGATTTGTCCTAGTTTGACTGTGTGATCTCAAAATGTCTGATCCGGACACGTTTGCCTCGATTTCAACCACAATTAGCATCAAAGATGTTCGCTCGTGATGCAGGGAGGAAAGTAAAGGCTGCAGAGCGGCTCTGACGTGAGGACTGATGGGAGGAGGCCTGAGTCATCTGAGAGACAAACACACACATATACAACACTCTCTGCACAGGCCTGGCAGCTGCACCTTCAAATATGCCAACTCTGACGTTGTTGTTGTCTCTTTTGTCTTTTTCACGCTCTCTTTTTCCAACTCGGACACGCACACACATAAATCAAAGCATTATTGCCAACTGACTCAACTTTAGCAGAATTAAGCAGATATTTCACACAACCACACACACACACACACACACACACACTCAAACTCCCAGTTTCCAGGAAAACCAGAGCGTTTGAATGTCCTCCAGTGGACTTCACATCATAAACAGGAATGATGAGCTGTCCAACAGACCCTGGAGCCGAGCAGAGACAGGCAGGCAGAGGACAAATCCACTGGGACGGGAGCTTTTGTTCGTTTATTATATTTCACACTCTTTTTGATGTTAATTCTGAATTTTTTACATGCATGACTCACAGAAATCATTTTAAAAATCCTGTTTCCAAGGTGAAGAATCTCAATTTTAAAATCAGTTCCAGCTCATTAATTTTCCTCTTCAGCTGTGTTCACTTCCAAATTAAAATAAATGCAAACATTCGGTTTTATGACTCAGCTCTCTGGTGCATGAACACAAACTCATTACAACATGCAGACTGCTTTCTTGTTGAGAAATTGACATAATTTGATTAAACAGAGTGGAACAAATCATCATTTTGTGTAGCCAGACTTTGTCCGGTAAATGTTCTCTGTTGTTACACCGCAATATTATGAGACGTCCAGCATGTGAGAGGAAAACAATCATATTATGTTTATTCCCCATTTATTATTATGCAACAGCTAAATTATGTTTTAGACCACATACACTCCTGGCAAGGCCTGCTGTATATTAAATTGTTCCTCATGATGTTTGGTATTCCTTCAGAGGCAGCGCTCACTCCTTCAGGACTCTTCAAAAGCCAACCAAAGCCCTTGAAGGACCAGCAGAGCGTCTTCAAGGACCAAAGGAACCATTTTAGGGTCAATGGAAGTCCTCCAAGGTATTTTGGAATCACTCCTTGAGAAATCTGACAAATTAACAGATGCACTAGAGGCCAGTGAGGAACCGGATCACTTAAACCCATTGAAAGAACCATAGAACCTGAAAAAATAGCGCAACTGTCCCTTCAGAGACCACAGACTCACCTTCAAGTATCTTCAGAACCCCTTGAAAGATGCATGGAGTTCCTTCAAGACCCCTCAAACCACCAGTGGAGCCCCTGTAACCACCCGACACTACAACAGTGGATTGCTGGATGCCAGAAAGACCTTCACTGACCAAAGAAACGTTAAAAGGATCATTCAAGTCCAATCACAGCCCCCAAGAGCTCTGCAAGGGAACAAGTTCATGATCACTGAAACCCATTCAGTGACCACAAGAACCTGTGAAAAAGACAACAAGTAACAAGAATCAACAGAACTCCTTTCAGACTATTAGTACACATTTAAGGAACCCTGGACCCCAATTGACCTTTGAGTATCTTTGGAACTCCTGGAAGGATCCATGAACTTCCCTCTTGATCTTGGCTCTTGCGGACTAGTGGAGCTCTTTTGACCAGCAGCTACTGCAAGAATCCATGGAACTCCTTTTCCAGGATGCATAAAAGTCCTCAAAAGTTCCCTTGAATTTCCTCACAGACCCCTGGAACCCATTCAGTGACCAGAATAACCTTGCGTAAGATCATTAAACTCCCATCACGGACCTGTAGAACATTTCAAGGGAACATTGCCACTGGACTTCTTCAGAGACCATTGGATAAGCTTCAAGTCAAGTTTTGGAAGGTGTTCAAGGGTCATTGGAGGCTCTCCAGAGACCTGTTCCCTTCATTGACCACTGGAAACTCTCAAGGGATCACTGGAACTGCTTCAAGGACCATTTGAATACCCTCAAAGACCCCTGGAACCCAATCAAAGGGCCTTGGAAATCTCTAGAGAACCTTCAACACACACACATTTTCTTTCTTCGGTGAGTCTTGAGATCATCAGCGCAGCTCTGAGACCCTCTCTGGTGCGTCTCTATAGCGATGAGGGTGGCAACAGCAACACACACAAACACAAAGACAGAAAGACGGATGAAAATCCCCTTTGTGTCACGTCCCGTCTCGGACTGACGGGAGCAGCTGGACGTGAAGACGCCAGAAAATCAGATAATTCATAAAACAACATAAACACGCAGTCAAAACCTGATTACAGGCATCATCTTGTACACTGAGCACAGACATATGGACGTACGTTAAGTCTTGGAGTCATACAAGTAAATACCACACACACACACACACACACACACACACACACACACACCCTTCAGGGATCCGACTCTGGGTGGATTTTCTTGGCTTCCTCCTGCAATAACTCTGAGAACTCGGCAGTCTTCTGACACAGAACACAACAGCAGCGACTCTGTGGTGAGTCGAGCCGGGCGGAAAGGAAATGAGCCCCAACAGAGGCTTTACAGTCAGATCACACAGCGCGGAGGGACGACTGTGGAGCTGATTGTCAGTTAATTACGTGCAAATATTTACCAACGGGGCTAGAAACAGAGAGCTGAGGGGAAACGCCTGTTGTGGCGCGGCTGTAAATACAGTCAGTAAAGTTCACGGTGAAGGTGAACGTGCTGGAAAACGTACGGAGGACAAAATTTGACCCATTAAGAAATAAATGCACAAATTAAGTCCCATTAGCATCTTTCAGAGGCTGCAAGGTTCATCATACCATACAGTACTGAAGTGACCGACCAGACAAACAGCACACTGGTGATTTAGAAGTTTTTAAAGAGAACAGCACTGAGCTGAGCAGAGATTCTGACAGTGGCCACAGTCAGACCTGCAGGTTAGACAATATCTAGTTCCCCTTACAAGCAATTAACGTCAATGATACTTACAATGATTCTGAAGATTTAAACTGCTTCAAATTAGTTTTTGGTCGTGTCTTAAGTGAGGATGAACAACAGGAAGTCAGTGTCCAGGTACTCTAATGAGGGACTTTGTGGTGTGGACATTTTTTGAAAACCTTCCTTATTTTCAGGTTACTTGCAGCATCGAAGCCGCTGCAGCACATTTATTTGAATGTATTTAGTTGTGAAGGCTAACGAGTGCTGGTCTGGTCTGACTGGTAAATGAATTCATCTGGAGCACCTGCTGAAGTCACCACAGCAGAACCAGCTGTTGATCTTCCAGAAGTGAGAACATCTAATTCAAAATGAACGCTGAGGATTGTTTGTGGTTTGAAATGTTTCAACATCAGGGAGACAAATCGCTGCATGATGTCATAGAAACCTTGACATTGAGTGTTTAGCGGTCAGAACAATTGACAGTTTGGGAAACAGATGTGCGTCACGCTGCTAACGACGTGTCTGCTCTTCTAAATAAAGGTTACTGGCTCACGGATGAACCGATCATTTTGAACGATTCACTTCACACGTGTGAAGTCACTCATGTGTGTTTGTGAGTCGCAAACAACTGGCTGCACAGTCAACTAGAAGGCTGTGAACACTGTTGTGTTGTCAACACGAATACGCAAAAACACAGTTCAGCATTACTGACGATTAATATTTAATTTTCAGAATTGAACTCAGCTGTTGGAGGTGAGTCAGCTCATCCTCGAGGGGATGAACGTTGTGTTTGAGTCGGGAATACAGACGAAACTGTGCAACAATGATTTATTATTCATTGATTGTCTAATTAAAGAGTGAGAGTTGTTGAAGTGTAACCGGTAGCTGCACAGTTTATACTCTTCATTCAAAACAGACAAATCCCAAAAACCCAGCTGAACTTTTCCATCACTGTTCTGAATCGTCTGCATGGAAAAATCATTTGTTGCAGGGCAGCACGATCAATGTGCAGCCTGCAGAGCACGATTACGTGTGATTACATAATACAGTCAGACTGGAGGACGTAGAAGTAGACTATCTTTAACTAAGCAATGTTAAAACAATGTCACTTTATAATATCTGACTGACTGCAGTCTCGTATGAGGTCAACACTGAAGAGTTCTGTTATTAATGCACAGAAACAAACAGTGAATCACACATGTGGGTTCTGGTCTGACCGGTTCTGAAGTTCTTGGCGTCCTGCAGGTTAAAATACTTTTAAAAGTCACAGCAATTATATCAGAAACTTTAAGATTTACTCAGATAATATATGAATAGGTGGCTTCCACTTTCATCAGAGTGATATTTTGACTCTTCGTTACTTTTACTGGAGTTTTTACAGCAAGTGAACTTCAAGTATCCAAGTAAAAGTACCTTTGTTTATCACTTTACTTCAGTACTAATAGCACAGGTGTTCTCCACCAGACACACTGTGTTCACCTCCACCTCCTCCACCTCCACCTCCTCCCCATCATCCCCTCCTTCAGTCTGACAGACGTCACACACGCCCACCAATCGCCTGCTGTGTTTACCCTGCAGCTTTTATAAACCGGGACAGCTGCACTCTGCATCAGTGTGAGTCCTGACCTCCATACTAACTAACTAAGAGCACTTTCACTCTTTTAAACTATAACTTTGCATTTTATATCAACTTCAAGTCTAGTTTCTAGTTTCCCATCATGCGTCTGCAGTTGGTCCTGTGCGTAATGGCCGTGCTGGTCTGTCCGCATCTGCTCGCCGAGGCGCGGATAGCCAAACGCTTCGCCATCGGCTGCCCGGAGAA
>OMLP01015812.1:0-15885 GCA_900302685.1 Spondyliosoma cantharus
CTCTCTCTCTCTCTCTCTCTCTCTCTCTCTCTCTCTCTCTCTCTCTCTCTCTCTCTCTCTCACTGCCTCCTGTCTTGGTCTGTCTTTTCCTTTCTCCTCTCCTAATCGCATCTGAGGACTTCTGGGGTTGCTGGAAAAAAAATTCCTTCCGAGATTAAGCAGAAATGGCCAATCCTTGTCAGCAGGCCTCTCTCCTCTCCTCTCTCTCCTCTCTCTGTTATCTGGAGGTGGAGGTTTGTTGTTTTTCAAGCAGATTGTATGTCATGTATTGAATAACTGCCTCCTGGCTGAGCAGCACTTAAGCCTGAATTAGCGTATTAGAGTAAAATGTTTAAAAAGCTGAGGTGGATTTGTGATTTGATTTTTGAATTTGTTTGTTTATGATGTGAGTCTGCGGTCTGAGTTTCTTCGAAGGAAGGCAAACGGTGCCCTGGGATCCGTCGAGAGGCGTGAATATTTTAATTTGGCGGCGGTGCAAAGTGGCTCTTATTACAAATGCTTCACGGCGAGAAAAGAAGTTGTTCAAGTATCAAGAGTTGCTTGATGGTCGAGCAACTGGGAATTAGAGCAGCCGATCAATCAAAAGGAAATGAAGCTGCAGCTATTTTGATCATCGATTGATCGTTTCAGTCATTTCTCATGCAAAAAATGCCAAATGTTTGTTGGTTCCAGCTTCTTAAATGTATGAAAGGAATTGCTGCTTTCTTGATCCTTTACAATGGTAGATGAAGAGTCGTTGTCAGACAAAAGAAGCAGTTTGAAGGTGTTTGTGGTGATGACCTTCTCTCACAGTTTTTTTTTACTTTGAACTTTAAAGACTAAACCCTCGGATGGAAAGTCGGGTGAACTTTCTTAATTTTTGAGTAAATTTATCCTTTAGATTAATTGATAATGAAAATAATCGTGGAATACACCCTATAGATATACGTGAGTTTTAGATAATCACTTAATTTATAAAGAGCTTCAGCGGTAAAACGTCTCCCGTGTCACCGGTTCGTTCCCGTAATGCTTCGGGCTGAATATCTGCCTCCTCGCACTTCTGAGTGAAATGTCCTGGGAGCTCTCCTCCCCTCCTCCTCCGCTCCCTCGCTCCCCTGCAGTGTTTTTGTTTTTTTCCTCTGCGCTGATGTCACTTTTTGTTGTGGGTCGTGCATGGCCTCTTTGTCCAAAGACAATGCGCTCGACCTGCTTCCACAATAGAGCAGGAGAAACAGGCGAGCCAGCCATCCAGCCTACCAAGCCAGTCGACCAGCCAGCTAGTCGGCTGAACTCGCGGCGAGTCAGTCCTGTCTGACCTACAGGCAGTTCAGTCAGTAACTCCTGCTTACTTTTTTTGCATTAATGACAAGCCTTTGTAATGCCCGTGCTGCCGCTGTGACTCAGAAGGCCCGAGTATAAGGCTTGTGAGGGCTGCAGCTCACCATTTATGAAAAGCATTGTTCGGTTTTTTAAAACACACTCCTGCAGATAACCCATCTCTGCTGGAAATGACTCAGGTTATTACGCAAATGCTGTCTTGAGGGAAATGAAATTACAGTTCATGAATAATGAGTTGGTCCCAGGTCTTGCTGCTTGGCTCTAAAGTGGAAAATATACAACAATAATGTCCCGAAATAGATTGTTGGCCTTGGCCCCGGATTAATTAAGGAGGCCTGAATGTGAGAGCTTATCTAAATTAAAGCTCTGTCCTTGTGTGTGTTTTTATTCAAATGTAGACTTTGTTAAACCTTTGTTGGATTTATTCCGCTTTTTAAATTTGAAATGACCGTACTGCACATAATACGTGTGATGGGTTGATAGCAGCAACAGCTTTTTTTATTTGGTCCCAGAACAGAGAGCGCCTGTCCGCTGGTGTTACAGTTTGAACTATCACAACATCAGATCTACATTTCTGTTGTGCCGGTGCAGATTCATGTGTTACATCCACTGTTGTGATGTCTGTTGTCACACTATCATGGAGGAAGAATACACTCACCGGTTCTCTTTCCGTGCCCTTTTTATACGATCCCTTTCTTGCTTTCTTTCTTTACATTGACTTTCACACGACTGTTCTTGTACAACCAGAGTGACGATAAACATCCTGAATCTTGAATCTTAGCAGCGAGCGGCAGTGATTGCTTTGCAGACTTTTATTGCCCTCGGGTTTTGCCTCTCAGGTCAGGCTGCTGTATCTTATTTGTGGCAGTTGCTAAGACTGTATACAGACTGAAAGGGAGGATCAGGGATGAAAATTATACCTCACCTCTTGTTTTTCAGATATATTTAGTTTTTCCAATTCATATTCTCCTAAAAAGACGAGAATTACACATCAAAGTGAAGGCAGCAAAGGGCGGGAAAAAGCCTTTGCAGTGAAATGCAGTCTCTGAATTTATCAGATCTATACATACAAAAACACTAAACATGATTTTATAGTTCGTGCAGGGTTCTTCCTACCATTTAAATTTGAAGTGCATCGTATTTAACTACATTATTTTTCCCACATCTATTCCCGAGTACTCTTCTTTACCACGTTTTTTTATTAAGCTTTAAGTGTGCTGTATGAACACAAATCAGTTTATTCCCTATTCTATTGATTACACACATATATGTACTCTATATGTAGACACTTGAGCAGCAGGGCTGATCCTTGCTGTCAGTGAGGTCGAGCTCCTTCTGGTTGGAGGACAACAGTAATCACAGCTCTTAGATCGAATAGTCCTGACCTTGAATACACAGTAATTACCGTACACACTTACTAAAAAAGCAGTGAAGTAATTCGTGCCTTATATTTAATGGTGAATGCGGGGAAATACTTAATACTTGCCGTCACCCCTGCATAGCAATTTTGGTGGCTACTTGGAAGATTTTTGCAGCGTGCTCCACCCTTCCTGGAAGCAAACCTGCATTTGAAATCAACCTTGGATCCCACTCCAGGCCTGGCTCCAGAGACAGATCAAAACAGTTTTGTTTGCAGCTCGGTGTTTTCGAAATTACAGCAGTTTCTAGTGCATTTTTAGAGGAAATTCTTTGCTTCGGTGCGAATGCAGACACATAGCCAGTCAGCATGCCCCGACTGTGCCTGTCGGGTCTTGGATGTTAGATCAAAGCCGGTAAAATCCAGAGTGGGCCGGTGGTTTAAGGCCCTGTTGAAGAGATGGAATATGGACCTTTTGTTTCTGACAGGAACCACAACAAAAGAAGATCTGCTGCCAAGACAAGGTGGTTGGCTGAGATCTGTACCGTGCCCTCTGCTCTACTTCTGCACACACACAGATTCACATGCTGTACACCGAAGTCCCACTTGTTTGTTTAGAGAAAACACACAATCACACACACACACACACACACACACACACACACACACACACACACACACAGAATCCCCTTTCATTGTTATAGTTTCCATGGTTTGTTCAAACACTCCCACTCTTTTTCCTTAAATCTTGGGAGAAGGGAAGTTGTCCCTTTGACAGAACTACTACTGTGGGTTGTGGACAAAAAAATAGGAACACAATACATTCGTATATCTACAACTGCACAACAAATTCCAGCTGCGAAAAATTATCTCAATAGAGCCGATTCAGCACCAGTCTCTATCAGACTTTGAGCTTAAATGCATATTTATTTGAAGGTTGCATTAGATTGCGTTGCTGTCTCTAGTACATCTATTGTGACCTCCCCACTGTCCAAGTTTGTTTAACGTCACGGTGAAATGTTGTTAAACTTGGCCAGCTTTGTTAGAACAGTGCCTCCCTTTAGCTGTTGGACAGGTGGGTGATTTGAAATGAATTGCTTTAGTATTCACACACGGTGTTTCTCTGCTCAGATTGAGGCAGATGTGTGATCTTAGCATGGTAGTAGGCAGTAGGCATGGTTCTATGGATGGTTTGTTGCCGACTGAAATATGTCAACACCTAGTGGATTGATTTGTATGAAGTCCCCAGAGGATGAATCCTATTGATGACCGTGATCCTTTTGATTGAGAGCCATCTTTTGTATGATACCTTATGATCAAATAGCTGAAAATGGAATTCTATTGATTAGCATTATGTTAACATGCTAACTAAACTAAGACCGTGAACATTGTGCTTGCTGAACATCAAAATCTTTGCATTTTCCAGAGATGAGGACTTGAGTCGGTACAAGTCACTGTTTTGATGACGTGCAGCTTGACTTGAGCCTCAACCTCGACGTCGAAGTTAAAGACTTTAGACATGATGATGCTGTCAGTGTTGTCATGTCTGGAAAGTGATGGAGGGGGATATGTTTTGATTGAGAAGAAATTAAGAAAGCTTTTTTTGTTTAGATTGTATTATTTTTATATTATATGTTATACATTTTTCACTGAGTCTCAGTTAACTTTAAAGCTTCTTGGGTGACTTGAGTTGGGACTAGATTTTATGTATTTAAAAACATTCTGACATAGGGTCTGCAGGTAAACTGTAACTCGGTCTGGTCAAAGTGATCATGTACTGTCCTGAGTTTAACTACTGCACGGCTGGTTAGTGACTTTCCACTTTTTAAACTTTTCAAGGGCAGTGTGATATGCTCTCAGGAAGAGAGCAGATGAGACGAGTCGGAGCTCGTCGATGCTCGATTCACGCTGAAAGTGAAATCGGAGCGCTTGCATCACGCCACTTTGTCTAAATTGTGCTGGAGGCAAACATTACTCTAGGTGGGAGGTAATTTGACCGACGATTCATGCCCCGTGTGTGGTATGGGTGCGGGTTTTGGGTGCATGTAGAGCGAAGGAGTGGGTTTGCCCTCCAGCTGCCTGTCCAGGTTTCTGACAAATATTTCTCAATGCTGCCGGAGCAACGTGACACAGGTGTTAATCAAGTAGACATAACAGTGTGGGCGTGCAGATGGCGAGCAGCATAACTTCATTATTGTGACGCATCTTCCCTGCATGGCTTGTTAAGGTGATAGTTTGGATCTTGCGTTGTGGGGTTGTGTGAGTTACTTATCCGTAGTCAGTGTGACCGTCAGCTCTGTCCCTGTGTGGAGAAGCAATGCATAGCACCTTAAGAGAAGCAGAGCAGAGCAGAGCATAACCCCCCATAAAACTGCAAGTTGTCAATTTACATGTACTTTTTAGTAGAAACTGAACAAATTATTATTTTGCTGGCTTTATAGACACTGATAGGGAATGTTTTTGATTTCGGACAGAGTAAAAGCTTCCCCCTGCTTCCACTTGTTAAGGTACTTTTACTATTTGAATTCATTTAAAGTAGTAACTGTACATTTAAAACAGACACTTAAAGGCCAAGTGACTCATTCAGACGTAAAATTGCACCAGAGTGTGAGAAGTGCTGGTGAGGGTCTTATCTCTGTTGACTCTTCACACACAGTTACACTATACTGACTGTGCTGTACTTTTTAAACTTTCACTCCCGGTCTTTGGCAGCGGAGATACAAACCTCCCTGATGGTGTCACTGATGCCACGGGAGGAATTACTGCTGCTCCTTCTTTCTTAGTCAATTAAATACTTTTAATTATTGCATCTGACAGTTGATTTGTCCTGTCTGCACCTGCAGCCTGCACATGGGCTCAGTCTTTTTATTACACCATGACTGACTTCTGTTAACTCTGCCCATCACAGCGGCGCACTTTGATACACTACAATGCAATAGCTGATATTTAGGAGTAGTAACTCAGTCAGGGGCAGTGGCAGGATTCCTACAGTGGTGCCTGACACACTGTGAATGTGTGGTGCAATGAAAAAGGAAGGGATGAGGTGGATGTGAGAGACGAGCTGGAGCGTAACAACAACGTTGGCAGTAAAGTCTTACTCTGTACATCGTCTATACATCACTTTGACTCAGTCACCCACGAGATTGTTAAAGTGCTCGTAAAAACTTTACTGATAACAAAGATTTATCTACTGCAGACACCTTGACCCACACAGACACACTGATAACAGGCAATAGCTCAAACGCTGTTAACAGTTAATGACATCATACCCTATTAATCAATAAAAAGGTACCAGACACTGAGTGCAGAGCAGACAGGATAATAGGCAATAAAACATGGCGGTGTCTGACACAATAGAGCGAACAGTCCTTCACGCATAGTTCAGCATTTATGGCATGCACACACATGATGTATACGTACACAGCCACAGTGTGCTTGATGCCGGCGTGCTCCACTTTGTCCCCCTATTGTTTGGATTATGACTGTTATGTTTGTTGCAGAATTCTATCATGAGCTCATAAATTATAGTCGGTCTCTCACTCACTCACTCACTCACTCACTCACTTACTGTTGTAGACAGATCAATGCATGCCCAGTCATTCAATCACAGGGCAGGCGACAGTCTGTGAAGTCATTCCAGTCATTATGCTATGCTAAGCTAAGCGATCCAACCTCATGGAGATAGCTCCACACTGTATGGATTGAGAGTGGTATCTTCTCAGCTACAGGGCGGCTGAAGCTCAGGAGGTAGAGGGGGTTTTCCAGTAATCGGGGGATCACTGTTTGAACCCCCGGCTCCCACCTTGACGCCACTGACTCAGATAGTGGAGTGAATAGTTTTTTCAAAATGTCAAACACAGCCACAATAGTAAAGGTATGCTTATTTACAACATTTTATGTCTCTCTTAAAGGAAGGGGGGTAGACTTTAGAAAGGCTCTTTACATGCAAGGGTCCATTGAGAGGTGGGTTGTCTGCATGAGCCGAGGAGAGCTAGGTTTAAATGCAAAGCTATTCAGCGCTCGTTTCAAGAGTCCCTCCTCTTTGCCATCAGTCTATCTCCTGTTGTCTCACCCTCCTCCCTCCCTCTTTCTGTGCCTACTCACACACCTCCCTCCGCACTTTAACTAACCAGTCTGTTGACTGCTGCACACACACACACGCGCACACACACACACACACACACACACACACATACACAGAGGCACTTACGTCATTGTCACTGCTTTGTTATGTGTCCCGGTTCAGCGGGCGGCCGTTAAGAATTGAGGGCCAAGGGGCCGACATGGTCACGGGGTCAAAGGTCACGTGTCAGAGGGTCACAGTTGCGAGTCAGGAGGTTAAATACAATCGAGCCTTGTTTTTTTTTGTCTACGCGCAGCATTTCTGATTTGCACTTTGACCAAAAAGATTCCTGGTACATTTACATACCAGGATAGACTTGTTCACCATGTTGCCTCACGTCTGAAACAGTTGTGTAGAGCGAAGTTAGACGTGTAGTTTTTTTCAAATTTGATGTGATAAACTCCCTTGCATTGATCTCCTCATCACTGCAAACTCATTGTTTATAGCCAACACTTTTGCGTTTCACTTGCCGGCAAGAAGTTATCTGGTCTTTCAGAATAAGGTTGTGTGAAGAGTCATCCGCCACACTGAAAATGCCAACTTGTTTCGTAGGTGGAGCTTTTCACTCCCACCAGTGCATCAACATTTCCTGTGAGACGGTCAAATGACAAGAGAGGCTGCTTGACTCTGCGGCTCTGTCTGCCTTCCTCTCAGAGCTCATGTCCTACATTCGCGCTCAGTAAATGCCACGCCATGCTCGCCGGTCCTGTCTGCTGTCTTAGTGAGGGAGCTGTTTCTCAGAGCTGTGCTGACCACACATACTTTACATTCCTCTCTTTTTGATAGCGCTCGCCATAGTTACTCAGGACGAAATGAAACAGAGGAGGAAAATTTCACCTTTGTAGGAGCTGGAAGGGGAATTAATACTGAGACATGCCGAGTTTTATTTGTGGTCCGTGACGTCAGTTCATTTGATTTAGGGCTTCAGAGATGTATTGAAGTTACGACCACAGCATAAAAATCCAACAGATTTTGAGCATTATCAAACAAACTCCCATTTTACTTTTAATTCTCAGAAAACAAGGCAGAATAATTTGCCTTAGTGTAAATTTTGCAATCTGTGGCAAATGAAGTCATATTCATCACATTTTATTAATTAATTAATTAATTAATTAATTTGTTCATTCATTAGTTCATTGATTTTTGCCCTGTCTGTGCATGCCACTGCCCTGTTTGTCAGCATCTTGGTGGGGATTGACGTGGTGCGAACCCCATGATTACCAGAATAATCGCCATGGCAGATTCTATTGACCTTTTCATTTAAAACTTTATGTAAGAAAATATGAATACTTCTCTCCAGGGCATCTGAAGTTTGTTTAAATACTCTTCCTCCTCTCCATTTCTCTGTCCCTCTCTCACTTGTTGAGGAAGACCAGACTAGACGCTGCACAGTGCCAAAACCAGGTTATGATAACTAAATGGTAAAAAAGTGTGAAAAATTGTCATAAATCAGGAGAAATGCGGGGCAATTGTGACCCTGAGAGGAAACAGGGAGAAGGCGAAGAAAAATGGGACTCTCCTGGTAAAATCGTGAGGGTTGGCAAGTGTTTGAGAAGTTGGTAGATAGAAAGTACTTTCTAAGACCTTTATATGCAGGACTTTTAACCGTAACCAAGTCAACTTTGCTGGGAATTTTAATATTAGAAATTGAGTGTCTTTTATGCATTATGTTCTGTCACAGAAAGAAAAGTTTGTAGACTATATATACCAGCATATCTGTGATTATCTTATCTTGTGTTGTCTTGGCTGACCTAATTTATTCCAAGAATATCAATTCTTCTGAAGGAAATAGGAAGGTGAAGAGAAGTGAACCCTAGTCTGCGACCATACTCCTCTCAGAGAAGTATGTATAGTATTTGTAGCCTCGGCATCCAGTGATAAGGTTGTGTTGACACCATCTGAGCATGCCCGGGCTGTAATCCAGGCTGAACATGAGTGTGTAATGGCACAGAGCCTGCTGTTTCCCCCTGTAGGAGCAGTCTTGGCCAATAAATGATAAGCCCCTGGGGTCAGTTTGTTACCAGCTAATTGTTAGCATGGCAAGAATGTTGTCATGTGTCCCGTCAGTCAACAGAGGCAGCCATCATTTTCCATCACCCGAAATGAGATAGGATTGGTACGATTAGATATGATAAGATGAAAATTTAACATTGACCAACCTCACAATTGATATATTCAAGTAGATACATGTTTACAAAGAGTAAATGTTACAGATGTCACTGCTGTGCACACAAGACATCCTTTAACCTTTTCTGTTCCCATATGAGTCTCATCTTACCACTCAGAAGAGATCTGCATCCCACAATCCCATCTGAGTTGTGTTCCAGGGTGTCGCGTACCTGTAATGACATAAAGTAGATATCTTAACCCCCGCACCGCCAGAGTGTGAGAGTGCAGCCGCTGTCTGCCTCGTGTTTTTTTTCCTCCCTAAATGCTGTCATCAAGATTTGGCAGGCAGGCTGAGGGGGGAGGAGGAAAGAGCACGTATGATTGGAGACAGAGAGAGGAAAAAGATTTGGCGGAAAGAAGAGGGTCAGGATGGACGTTCAGTAAAGGCTGTGAAGGCCTGAAGAGAAGAGCGTTGTTAAATCGATAGAGCAAAAGGTGAAGACAGCACAAGACGGATGCAGGTGAGCTTGGGAGAAGAGTGAGACGGTTTGCCGGAATGGTAGAAGAGAAGTTGCGCCGCTGTGTGTTTTTTTATAGCTCAGAAATGGTCCAACTTTAAACGAAAAGCGGTCCAACAACAACAACCTGCAGCAACAGAGGACAATAAATCCGGTGTAAAGCAACTGTCCATGTTCCCGTTGGATAACACGTTTTTTCCGGCTTAGGACTTAAATATGACCTAGAGGAATGATATTACGTAGGCCTGAACCAATTAATCCAAATATTATCGAAGTGTGATATCCAAACTGCAGGTGGTGCTATTTTTTGATAACGGTAAATTCACAACACATCATTTGAATTGAAGCATTGTGGTGCCACAGAAAAGCCACCAGCCCACAAATCAGAACCTCTAAGTGTGAGGAAAACGTGCTTGTTTTGTAAAGATCCAGCAAAAATCTCAACATCATCATTTTTGAATATTTTCAGTGAAAATGTAATGCAAATATTACCATTCCCACTAAAATCGTGACTCATATATCTGTCAAAACTGTCCCAATACGATTTTAGTTTTTCATGTTATTAACCCCTGAAGCATTTATATGACTGTGATTTTTTTACCAATTAAATTAAACCAATTTAATTAAAAAAAATGTATTGGACATTTACAGTATTACAATTTTCCCAGGCTTGTATTTTTAAAATCCACCCAATATTTTACAAGGAATCCAATTACATTATGGTTGAATATGAACACATCTCCAGGAAGTGAATGTGGAGCCTCTGTTTAATCATAAACTTAATCTTAGATTTGTGAACGTCTGACTGGTTTCCCACACACAAAGACACAACACAAAGGTGGGAAATGACCAAATAGCTTTGCTTCCAAACAATAACCTGTTGTTATCATTGTTTTGGTGCAGCAACCTGATATTTCTCAGGAACACTCCTTCTGTAGTGGTGTAATTTACCTCTCTGAACGCTCAGAACAATGATGTAAACGTCTTCACAGAAAGCTGAACTTCTCTCCCTTTCCCGGTGGCACGTTTCAGGCTGCAATCTGGACATTTCGATCCACCCGTATAGGATTTGCATAGCGTTTGACTTGTAGATGTTTAAAAATAGACGCCAACCTGTAGAAATGATAACCTGTCAAACGGGTCTGACCTCGTCAGGTGTTTGTAGACATTAACCTTATCACCTGTAATCTAAACCTTCCGCAGCCTGAAGGTTTGTGTAAAAGTCACAGTTAAGTAACCACCCTGATACCAAGAGCTGACACAACACATTTGAGAGTGTCTTCAATCCATTATGTCATCGTGAAAACAAAGTAATGGTGTGTTGGTGTCATAACAGAGGGCACTGTCAAGTGATCCAGGATTTGACCTGTGATCTCTGTCACTCAGATCGTGTTCATAATCATGGTTTGACGAAGGTTACTCTTCCCAGTATTCTGCCAGTGTTTGTGTCACAACACCGGAGCGTGTTAATAAAGCATTAGGATGAATCACCACCTGGCCTGTGTGTTGTTATCCAGACACACCCACTCCTGGGAGAAGCTCAGACCTGTTGAGAGAGACACCCAACACCCGCGAGGGATGAAGTAGGCGCGGCAGCTCCTTGTCCTGGTAGATTACATGAGTAAATAGACAGGCAGGAAGTAAAGGGGGGATAATGACAGGAAGGCAGGTATTCTCCACCTGAGATGAAGGGATGCTGTGTACCCACACCACTAGATGAAGAGATGGGTGAAGAGGTGGGTGCACTGGTGGATCCTAAACCTCAGAACCAGTTCACACCTGTTAATTATTGTTTATTGTTTACGCAGGAGAGTTAATTCTACTTGGATACTTGAGTTGTTAAGTTGCCACATGCTGCCTTTTTCCTAAAGCTGACATTACGACAGTGTGGGTCATCAGCTGTTTACTCCTGAGTCATGCTGTGGAAACGGTGAGCAGAAAAAAATTACGACCACAGTGGGAGAAGTTATGTGTAACAACTTGTTCCTATGGAAGAAAGAGGTGGAATTCTGTCAACTCGTTGTGTAACCATTAATCTCCTCAGTACACTTATTCCTTCTTACAGTGTGCCAAGCCAGAACAAAGACACTGTGTTAGAGACTTTGTTTTCCCCTTTTCAAATCAATTTTTAACTCAAGTGTTTATGAAAAATGAAAAAGCATGGTTACAAATTACGCATCTGATAACCAGCAGTGATAAGTGTCAGCAAATTGTTAATTATTTTATAAAGAGTCTCATACATGTTTGGACCATTTTAGACAGTTGAGAAGACTAAGCACAGTTGGCAAACAGTTCACAATACAGATGGTACATTTTTATCTAGCTTTATCTATCTCTGACAGTCTTTAGGCCATTTGGAGAGCTGTTAAGTCTTAATCTGCCTGTAGAAGCTTCACTGGGGGACATGATTATACTGTCAAGTGTGTGACAGATCTGCTATCTTGTGTAAATGTTGTATCTGTTTTCTTAAGTAAAGGATACTAAAATAAGCTGTGGTTTCTCAATTTACAGGTACAGATTTAATTGTTTTACCTCCATGAAAAACATGACTTTTACCATTTTGGATAATGCAGTTTGCAAGGAAAGGATCACTCTACGTCAGTTCTCCATTTAAAGGTGGAAATTTCACCCCTCTCAATAATTTCAGGCTCATCCCTTAACTTGACAGTATCTCTTGGTCTGATTGTATTCATTTAGATTCAGATTTGGTTTGTTTTTGTTGGTATACATGATTGTTCTGTCTATAACTATAACAGTGCCACATTGCCATTTATGTCTAAAAATACAAAATAAAAGCACAACGGGCTCAACTCACATAATAACTCAAGAGTGAGGTGTTGAATCTTTATTGTAGTGAAAAGGCAAAAAAGAAAAATCAAAGATAGCACCCCCATTAAAATGTTTTTAATATTGACTTTCTTTCTTTTTTGCCCATTTATGTCTTATTAAAGAAGTCTCTAACTCAGTGTGACTCAACCTGGTTAAAATAAAGATTAAAACCCTCCTTTATATAGAGTTCCAAGCGTAGGAGCACGACTAAAATTGTCATGCAATGCAACAAATTCACATTTTACTCATCTTAACTGTATTGCTGATACATCCCTTTGTCATAAATAGACAACTTACGGGAATAAAAATGCTCTATTTGAAAGAAAACAGTCAAAAAGTGAAGAAGAGAAAGTCCATGAATCTAAAATTTAGGACTGCAGCACCTTCAGAATTTAGATCTAAAAAAACATCAACTGATAACAAAAAGTTTAAACTGAAGATACAAATATACAGATATAGAGTCAGACAAACCCCTGGAGTGAGCTCATTTGTAGCTGCTATAGTCATTAGCAGTGGCTGAAAATACATTTGTATAACTTATAAGATAGTAATTGAAACACACCATCATTATTTTCCTGAAAAAATATACTTTTAATTGTGCAGATTTGTCTCAATCAGAAGTCTGTTGTGGAAAAGTAACTCTGGCCTTTTACTGTATTTTCCACTTCCTGTTGTTATGACAGCCAGGTTTTTAAGTTTGAGCCATGTCCTCTAACTGTGAGCGCACTGGTCCGAGGGCCATATGAGGGCACTAGCCATTTGCTTTCTGTTTTTCATCCTCAACTGTAGTGAGATGAATGACTTTTTGTTCCCAGTCTGAAAATGTTGAGGATGTTCACATGACTGCTTGCGACACGAACCAGTTGAGCTGTCTTATCAGAGTTGTATGGTTTAAAGTTCCCGAAAAGTGACACAGATCAAACTGGAACTTTAGCAGTTTAATTTTTTACTTCCCACATCAAACTTTCTCTGTAGACTGCCACACACTTGTTGAGTTGAACAAATTCCAGTTTCAGGCCCTCTTACTTTTCAGAAAGCTTCTGAGTCAGCCAGCTGTAGTAGCAGCGCTGAATGAACCCTCTGTCTGAGCTCAGCCCGTCTGTGTGTGTGAAACTGAAACAATGGGCGTCCAATGAGACAAGAACCATGTTCCTTAGTTCTGAGGAGGGGGGCCGCGAGGGAGGAGGGGAGAGGCCTTTTGTGTGTGTTTGTGTGCTTGTGTGTGCATGTAAGAGACATGGGGGGAGGTGTTTGGAAAGATGTGGCGTTTTGTGAAGCAGAGTTGGGTAGATGTGTGAGTGTCGATGCATATATAATGCTTTTGTTTTGTAGTTGTGGCTTGTGTGTGTGTGGATGAAAGAGTGGGTGAGGGTCCGGGGGTACAATTAGTCTGTTAATCCAGTTTTGAGAAGTTAGGAGAGGCTCACGGTGAGACAGAGGTCAGCGAAGAAGCCATAAATGTGGTCTTGAATGTAAGAAAGCATTAAAGATCAAATTTAAAAGAGCCCTATGTGGTTTCGGGAAAAAAGTTTGAATAAGAAGAGAAAGATCTTCGTTGACTTTTGTTTTTGTGCCTAAAAAAACTAAGTAAACAAACTCTCGTCATTTTCATGACTGAACAAACTGATAAACAAACTGAGTTTAAAGAACAACACAATGTCATACTGTTTTACTATATTTATATGTGGCGGACCACGCCACCTGTCTAGCTTCAAACAGTGTTCTGTGGAGTTTATTTTCCTCTGAGGGCGGCTTGTTTATTAAGTTATGGAAAAAATTAAACATTTCTGAGTTTGTATCTTTACCTCGTTTATATTGTAAATATTAAGATTCTGAGTTTGAATTTCTCCTCTGAAACTACATAGTGTCCCTTTAACCTGCCCGAATGCTTTATCACATCTTTAAGATCTTTTCCTCTAGGTCCCCCTTAATTTAGTTTCTTCCTGTCTTTCCGTATCCTCCTTGTTTGTATTTGATTATGCCAACCTCACAAAGGAAAATAGCGAAAGTGCGACACTGGATGGCAAGACTGATACAGTATGTGACTGATTCTTTTCACATTTTATTTCTTTTTCCGTGTTGCTCTCAGAATACCATACGTTTCATTCTGACTTGAAATCTAGGTCATATCTGTTGAGGTTTCTGTGACATTTTCTTCTTGGGGTGTGTGTCACACACACGATGAATGCGTGTTTCTGTGTAAACTCACACTCCAAAGCCCAGCCACACCCTGCTCATTATGTTCTCAGTCTAATACCCAGAGGAAACTCGCTTCTACTCTTTTCTTACAAACCGTGTAATCGGATGACAGTCATATTCACGTTCTATTCATCTATTTCCCCTTTTCGTCCCATTTGCCTCCTGCTCTTCACATCAGTCCCTGGTATTGAAGATAAAACCTGGATGTAGCGCGTCTCAAGCACCAGGGGGCAGAAGAGAACCACTCTGAGACTTCACTGGGCTTTGGTGACTTTTTTATGGTCTTTGAAATAAACACAGTGAAGTTTGTTTTCCCTCCATTTCTGCTAACTATAGGCAATTTATTCTGATTGCACGTACAAATTTCAGGTTACATCATCTATTTTTATTTCTACACGTGTCCATGTGCCTTCTTGAGGTGTCTTTGTGGTCATACTTAGTCAGGTGGTTCCCACATTTTTGCAGTATACAACTACACAACAAGTAATGAATGAGTTTTCAATTTACTTTTTCAGTCCTTTGCACAGATTAATTTCCTAATACAGAGGCAAATTCTATTTCCTTCAAAAACCTTCCAGAGAAACAAAAATAAACATGTGCAGAGTGATTAGATGACATTTTTTAGAGGCTGTTTCTCACATATATGAATAGAGACGTGCCTTAGACACAAAAAGTTTGAAAATACTGCCTTCGTCTATTAGTTTTAAAGGTGCACTGCGTAGTTTTGAGGAAAAAACTTAATTTTAAAAATGCCTAAACAAAGTCAATAAACAAACTGTCATTGTTTTCATGACCGAATAACAACAACACAATTTCTTCTTTCTTGTACTGTTGTTTATATTTGGCGGACCCTGCCACCTTTTCAAACTACATAAACCTATGAGAACAGCTTTTTTATGGAATTTATGGAAAAGGTACACAATTCTGAGTTTGGATTATCACCTCATTAACATTGTAAGTATTTGTTTGAATTTCTTCTCCAAAACTCGGAGTGCCCCTTTAAGTATTCGACACATAAAAAACAATGCAGACTGACGGGGAAACCACCATTTCTTTAGCCACAATTAAAAGGTTTATAAGCAGAAACCTCGTTAAAAAAAAGAGAAACCCATTTTTCCTTCCTGATGAGTTTTTTTCCCTCTCCATTCCTCACTTGTTTGTTTTTTGTCATTCCCTTGCTCGCAGTCCACTTATAGTGACTTATCAAACTTTACAACTCCTGCGATATCTCTATAAGACTCCTGCAGGGACTCACACCCTGTGATAGCAACCTCAGCATACTTTTATAACACTTTTTTTTATCACCTCTGTTCTTTACGTCTGTATTCCTAGGCACATGTGTGCCTCAGCAATCTTCAGCATTTGGGACTTGTGACACTTTTTTTTTTTTTTTTAATTATTATTATTATATTATATTATATTATATAAAGGTT
>OMLP01015812.1:15905-34629 GCA_900302685.1 Spondyliosoma cantharus
GGTTAGGGTTAGGGGCCTCTCTCTCTTCCCTCGCTTGCTTTCTGTGTGTGCTTGAGTGTGTTTGGAGAGGCTGATCTTGCGCGTAAAACATCCCTGATATTTGAGGCGCTCCAGGGATTTAGCGAGCATGCCCAGTGCGCCCCTCTCCGCGGCAGAGGAAACCACTGGTGCAGCATAGGAGTCATACCAAGCATAGCCTGCGTGTCAGTGCAGTCGACTTACAGCTGGCTGTGAGGAGAACTGACGCTACTCTTTTTTTTGTGTTTGCTCTTTAACACCACGATACGTTCACCCGCATTTAAAACAAAAACAAAAGTATCTCAAACTCGTTAGAATAACTGCGGATATCCGGTTTCTCTCCTCTCTGCGGGGTTTTATTTTTTATTACACGAACTAAAGTTGGAGGCTGGGCCTTTAGCTTTTTTTGACCATCGCCAGAGAAGAGAAGAGAAGAGACGAGAAGAGGAGAAAAAAAGCTGGCCTTTTTTCCCGTAAAAACTCGATAAATGCTACTAACGAAAATGGACCTGTTGAACTACCAGTACCTGGACAAAATGAACAACAACATCGGCATCCTCTGCTACGAAGGTAAAAGTGAGTGTTTGCGAGTGTCCCTGCCAGCAGTTGTTGTTTTTTTTAAAAAACCGCTGCCGCTACGCTGCGAGTTAACGTTAGCGACGTAACTACTAGTTTGAGTCTAAGTTTTACCTGGAGTCACTCACCCTAGCTGCTACTTTCCTCACGTCGTGGAGATAAAAAAAAATGTAGATTTAATTACACGTTGGTTAAATTAACTTCAGCACCATTTATAAACGCGGTTCAACTTTTCAGGTTTGAACTTCCAGCGTACGTTATTTTTTTTTCCACCGAACGTAGTTGTTGCCGCTAGCAACGTACAGCAGTTAGCTTCAGTTTCCACTTTTGGCTAGGCTAGCACGCTTTATTTCTCGTTATCTCAATGGACTGGATGTGTGTTTTATAAGCTTGACTTATCATTTCGCCTCTAAAAAGGAAGACCTGGTTAATGATTGAGATAAAAGACTGAATAATAGACGGTGTGAGCCATGCATGTGTGGGTTTAATGGCTCTCCTATGGCTGACTCACTCCATTACTAGTTGCTCAGTTATTCTGACTTTCTGCTCTCTGTTTTCAGCCTCCCGCATTCCTGGCTTTGTCATATTTGTGGTTCGATGTCTGACTTTAGCGAAATCAGAAGCATCAAGTCTTGACACCATGTGTTGTTTACAGATTTCAGTAGAACAAACTGATTTTGCGTTGGGAAATCTGTCTCTGTTGTTAAAGGTGCACAGTGTAGATTTTAGGGAGACATTTTGATCAGAAGAGAAATATCTTTTGTTGACTGATTTCTTTAAAATGCCCCCCCCAAAACTTGTTTCCTGTTCATGAATGAAAAAACTGAATAAGCAAGCAGATGTTAAAGGGCAACACTATTTCATGCTGTTTTACTTTGTTTATATGTGGCAGACCCTGCCACCTTTCAAGTTTCAAACAGTGTCCTGGGGACCTTCTTTTCGTCTGAGAACAACTTGTTTATTCATTTATGGGGGACATTTTTTATTATTACCTTATTATTAATGTAAACATTGAAATTCTGAGTTTGAATTGTTTCCCCTAAAACTACACATTGCTCCTTTAACCCATGTAAAGGCCGGCATTGAAAAGTAAATCCACCTGTTTGGATCCAATTGTTAATTCATTTATAGAAACTAATAATATTTTTGAGTTTGTATTATTATAAATATAAAAATTCTGAGTTTGAATTTCTTCTCTAAAACCACATAGTACCTCTCTAAGGGCTGGGATTTATTCTTCTTCTTCTCATCTCTCTTCTTCATTTCTCTCTGCGGTGTGCACTACAAGGTATTTCTAGCATGGGCAGAATTGGATTTCATGTTATGTCATGAACGCACAGAGCAGGAGCTTTGATATCTTAGCATAGTTGACTGCCTTTGGAGTAGTGCGACTCCCGTCCTCTGCTCTGCCAATGTTCACATGTTAGGGGTTGTAATATCATCTAGTAGTCTTTCAGGGGGCCAAATACAAGTGCCTTCCTCTGTCCTCCTGCCCTGGACTTCTACTGCAACGTGCAGAATTAACTCTAGCATTGAAAGAAACCAGCTGTCTCACTGAAGTCTGTTTTAATTTTTTGGGTTTTAGGAAGAACTTCAGCAAATGATATGTTTTAAAGTCAGGTGTTACTACACATGACCTAGTAGAAAGAAAATGCTAGGTTTATTAATAGTAAAAATCTGTTGAAGGTGGTGACTAATGATTAATCTCATCTGAGGTCGACTAATACGAAATACAAAAGTTGCAGCAACACAGAAGAAAACATTTTCATGCAAAACTGATCAGTAGGCTTTATTTTTATTTTCATCTCTTCTTCTCACTGCATTGCATTATTCCATTTTTCCTCACACTGCTACTGCGTCACAGTCAGCAGCTCCTCTCTTACTGCAACAACTAGTAATAGCAATCCTTTTTAGACTGACCGACTGAAAAGCATTTTGCAGATTTGCATGGAGGGTCAGAGAGGCTGTTCGGCAGGTGGCCAAGTACCATTTTACGGGAGTAGGTAGAAGATGACGAGGTTTTTTTGTAAGTAGTTAAAAAGCACATAATTTATGCTCTTACAGAGTTGTACTTTGTGTCTGTTTCTAATGCGTTGCAAGAATAAATGTGTTTTGATACTGTAAATGGTGTTTGACAAACTTGCTTTTAGGCATGTGACTTTTCAAGGTTTGCTCAGGAGTTTGAACTTACCATCACTGAAATCTCACTAAAATGCCATGTGTGTCCACTCTTGATGATGTAGCAGATAAGAGTGCTCCTGGCCTGGGATTTAAGTGATTTCTGTGTCACTGCTGTGCTTCATCTTTCTCAGATTTGATCCTGTATCTCAGTGAAGAAAATTACAGGAGTAAAGAGGACTAATTTTTTAGTTCTATTTTTATACTTGTGTATCCCTTGGGTGTGTCTTTTATGAGCTGGGTTTAGACACAATGCTTTATTTTTTGTCTCTGGGAGCACATATCCGCAGGATTAACCCATATATTTGTATGTGCGGGTGTTATTTGTGTGTTGTTTTTAGCTGACTGAGCTAAACAATCCGACTCCACCATGTGCCTCATGATAAGAAGACAGAGACACAATAACAGGAGAAAGAGGCCAGTGAGTAAAAAGAGTGAAAGAAGAGCCCTTCATGTTCAAACATGTTGAGCCAAGCAGGGGTTGGAGGAGCTTTGTGATAGTGTGGGTGTTCTGGCTTGTTGTTGAATGCTTGAGTACACACATTCAAATTCATTCCCCCACAGACACACACTTGGGCTGCCCGATAAATCAAATTTTCATCGTCATCGCGATATGAACATGTGCGATAAACACATCGTAAAAGACTGCCTGACACGAGATGAATACGAAAAATTCATTTTGTTTACATGCGCCATGCATGCACCTTGAGCATGCCAACATTTAGCCTATCAGACAGAGCCCTGGATACAAGGGCCAATCAGATGAAGCCCCAGCTAGCCGTTAGCTAACCTGACAAAATTAATCAACATCAGTTTGGTGGTAATTGCCAGGTTATGATGGCTGAGAGAGGAGAGAAAAGCGATGAAAATGTGGTCGACGAAGACCTTGTGGTGAAAAGAAACAGCACTTCTGCTATATGGACTTATTTGGGATTCAGGAGCGACAATGTGTTACAAACACAGGTACTGTGTAAAACATGCCGAGCAGTTGTTGCAACTTCTAGAGGAAACACAACCAACCTCCATCACCACCTGCAATACCACCATAAAGACCTACACAAACAATTCAAAACTAACGTTAGCCATCATTAACTGTATAGTTGATAATATGCAAACTTCAGTATTTGTTTATTTATCGCAAGTTATATCGTCATCGCAATATTGAACAGTGTTATCACACATCGCAGATTTTCCTCATATCGTGCAGGCCTACAGTCGGTGCTTATGATGCCAGGAAGCATGGCAGGAAAAGATGACAAGAGTTCTCATTACTGAAGTTTAAAACAAGAGTATGAATCTCTAGTTGTAAAGCTGTGATTGATTGTTATTAAAAGATAAACAACATGGCTAACATGACAATGACAATGACTTTTCTTGCTTGGCTACCAGCAGAATGACTGTAATAAACATGAAATAGGTGCAGCTTGTACCTGTTTATCAATACTGCATAAAATACAATGAATTATAAATAGTTTTGTTTCCCAGCCATATAAAACTGTGGAGATGATTATATTTTTGGAAGTGATTGACTTGCTCTCAGTTTTTGTTTATGCACTATATGACCGCCCTGCAGTGCTTTAGCACTTTCTCTGTGTGTCCATCTGTCTCTCCCTCTGCAGCTCTCCCTTTCTCTTTCTGTAAAGCTGCTATCAGTTGTAGTGCTGGCAGTGAGGGGTGCATGGGAATGCTGACTGTCCCTTTTTCACTGCTGAGCAGGAGAAAACAAACAAGGTTGAAAAACCTCCTCAAAGCCATGTACTTTTGTCAACCTTTCTCTCCCTCTTTGTCTGCCTGTCTTGCTCTGCCTTCCTCCCTTTGCCAGAGATCAAACCAATCTAACATCCGGTTTAAAAGTTCAGCTCACACAGACAAGAACTTCTGTTGAAAGGCTTTCTTGTGTGTCCTTTTAAGTATTTAAAGCCCAGAACCTCTATGGACTTAAAAAATAAAGGCAACCCTGAGGGGCAAGTTCAGGTTTCTGAGAAACTCTGCCAAAAATAATCAATTTGCTGCTTTGCAGAGAAGGAAGAGGACATCATCTTTTTTTATGTATCTGAAGGGAGAAAGAAGAGAGGGAAAGAGAGAGGGAAAAGGAGAGATAGAGAGGTTCGCCCCCGTTTGTAATCCAATCTCATCCTGATTTCAAGCTGTTTGAAGTTCTGTCAAGAGAAATAGGCTTTGATCATGTGGACCTAATGAACTGAGAGAGCAGAGAGGGGAAAAAGGTAGAGTGGAGTTTTACTTTTAACAGGCCTCCTTGAACTGATTGGCTGCTGGTTGGATGAAAAAAAAGCATTGCTTGTAGTATTGCAGTGTTCTTTATTCATAGAACAAATATGTGGGATGGATATGTCTATAAACTACAGTACCTTGAGTCTGTTTTAAGCTAAAGCTAATTTGCTCATGTGTTACACAGCATGTCATCTTGTCAGTTGTATGAGTACTTGACTTCTTTCCTTGTTATCTGTATTTTGATTTGAAGGTAAATTACATGAAAGACAGATGAGGATAGCAAAGTTGAGTCGCGTCACACACATTGCACACATTGCACAGTTTATTGTGTATGCCTAGCTATCTAATGCAGTCTAAGTCAGTGTTCCATTTTTTGTTGAAGCACAGACTACTTCCTCCAAAGAAGAATAACAACAACAACAACAACAACAGCAACAGAACTTCATAACCTTTACGAATGTAGAATTTATTGTAGGATTGCAATGGTTTTATATAGGTGCACCTAACTGGATTGTCAGGTTCACTGTTCAGCAGCATTTACATGAACAGTATTTGACTATTGCCAAATGTCTTACTTGTTTGCAGGGGAAACAGTCAAAGACCCCCCCCCATTGATAGCTTCACTCCTGAACCTCTGATAAGCTATTATGCGTCCTGTATCCTGATTGGACGGTGTGGTGTCCCTTCTTTTATAGCCATCTCCCTGTCCTGCCAAAAACAATGATGTCACCCTTGTTGCCATGGTACACAGTGGGGCGAGCAGGAACATGCCAGGGTGGGAGGGAGAGGAGATGCTGCTGTGTTTTGGAGGCCATGCTAAAACTACACATGCAAAGACAAACAGTGGAGCAGTGGAGCACATTTTACTATACTACGAAGTTGTGTGTGTGTGTGTGTGTGTGTGTGTGTGTGTGTGTGCGAACACTAAAGCTTTCTGAACGACTTAATGACTACAATCATTTTCAGATTGGTTTAAACTGGTTTCCTCTCAGATTTCATGACTTCATGCATCCAACAGTGACTTTCATTCCCTCCTGCAAAACAATACGTTCACTATAGTTTACAGAACAGCCTGATACTGATCAGCTGATATACATACATGCACATTCTTATATGGTTCTTGTATACACAAAATATGCGCATAAATACACATTTTTGGCAGAGAGGTTATCAAACACTTAGAACAAATACGCATATATTATGGAGGCAGGATATTTTACAGCTTTGTTGTCTAAAATGACATCAGTGCACTCGAACAGTAAACTTTACTAGAAATCTTATAATTGACTTACCAATATATCTGCCGAGGTCTAGACAGTGTTTTGTCCAATAAACAAACAAACAGTACAGTATAGTACTTGACATCAACGAATGATGATGGACATTTTGGAATTTTGTAAAAGTTGCTTGTCACTTTATTTTAATATTGTAAGTAAACCTTATATTTAAACAATCAAAAGCAATAAGAATTTGAAAATAGAGCAATGGCTAGCAGATTAATTGTGCACCGTTTTATTTATGACTGCCTGTATGAACTGTAAGTATGTGTATTTGGTACATTTATACACAAAAAACAGAAATAATTCATAAGAGGAAATCAACATTGCAATTGTCAAAAAAAAATTGTCAGGAGCGACCAACTGGTGTTTCACTATGGGAGCAGTTATGGAGAGAGCTGCAGTAGGAATGGGCGTTTTGGACTTTATGTTTTGTTTTGGGAGAAGTCAGACAGATACATGAAGCTGGAGCAGTGGAAAGTCCCCGTGCTGAGACAGAGCCAGTGGTAGTTTTCCTGATTCTCTTCTGCTCTTACTCCCACTCACTGACAGCTCTGTAGGCCTTCTGTACCAGGACAGGACTGGAGGAAAGGAGAGAGACTCAGACACACAGAGAGAAATAGTTCACACCACATGCACGTATATGCAGAGCCCATCCACAACTATTTCTTCCAAAACATTCCTGACCAGATACTCCTCTTCTTCTGCCAGAGGTTTGTGCCTTGCTCAGTAAACTGTACAAGTCAACAAATTCAAAGTTTGAGCTGGAACACAGCCTGTGCAGTGACACTGTTATGAAGTAGTTTTTGTGGTCGACTTGTTTAAAGTGGCAATAAAACAGCTGCCTTCTACTTTAAAAATACCATAATTTTGACTAATTCCCATAATTCACATTCATGGCTCAGCACTCTGTTGGGAGTGTGAGCACGTGACAGCAACAGCACGAGTGTTAGCTCATTCTCAGCCGTGTTGTTCATTTTTTTTTAAATTTTCATCAAGTTTGCAGAACAAGAGTTGACTATACTTATGGTAATTTCACAGTTGTTTTATTAATTCAAATTCAACTTCAAATTCTGCCTTGTTTAATCAAATCCTCCTCTTTTGGAGTGATGTTAGCCTCATCTCTGCCTCATATTGATGTTTAAATTCTTAAACTTGGAAATAGACATCATTAGTAACCATCACCTTTATTTTTTGTCTCCCCCCTTGCAGGTGAAGCAGCTTTGAGAGGGGACCCCAGACTCCAGTCCCTGTCTTTGTCCTCGTCTTCATCCTCCTCATCCTCTTCTTCTTCGTCGTCATCCTCGTCATCTTCCATCTCCAGCCACAGGACAGGTCCTCCTCCCATCAGCCCCACCAAGAGGAAGCTGAGTGGGGACCAGGGGGACAGTGACATGGACGACAACGAGCATGTGGCAAAGATGAGCCGACTGTTTGCTGCACAGCTGTGAGTGCACGTACCGTGGAACATGTTTGTTTTTGCATGTGGGAACAGGAACTCTCTAATGAAATCCATAATGGAGACCCTTATTTAGTTCTTTTCTAAATGCTAATGTCCTGAAGTGCTAGTTAAAAACATCTCCAAATGTCTATCCCTGCACCCTTTTCAGTCTTTATCCATCTGTCTCTCTCTCTCTCTCTCTCTCACTGCTTTGAAAAGAAGTCATTTTGACTTGTGTTTCTTTTGGCCATATATCTGCGGGCTACTCGCTTGGTGAAGCTGCTCACAGGCAGGCTTTCTCAGATGTCCCAGTTTGGACTCCAGGGTGCTCGGCCAGGTTTAGCCGGCTCCACAGTGTTCTCCTTATAGCCGCAGATCTCTGTAGGCTTGGAAACAGGGGCTGCACAACAGAAAGATTACTCACATCTCCAACGTTCCCACATTCCCACTTCCAGAGATTCCAGAGATTCTGGAGCACTTAATGGTGGTAAGGGGACTGCTTGAGCTGGGGGGCCAGGGGGGCAGTAGAGTCAAAGCCCCCCCCTCTCCATAACTTTCTGGTTTTGACTGAGTCAGTCATGGGACTCCAGCCATTGCTATTTATTGCAGGGACAGTCAAGGAGGTGTTAGAGCTGTGTAGTTTTGCATGCATGCTAACTCGTAGCAATATGTCCTGTTGCTGAAAATAGTAGTAATGTTAGGAATAAATGATAGCTGTTGTTTTTATGTCAGTCAGCTGTTTGCAAGTCAACATGGCTGCGGGATGACACAATGGAACACAGTAGTGTAGATGCACTGGATATACTGGAAGCCCTTGATTAAGAGAATAACAGTTACCTGCAGTGTATTTATGTGGTAAAGCATGTGCATGTACTAGTGAAAGACTGATGATTAGGGCCAATATTCAGCATTTTCTGAATTATTGGCATCAGTGTTTTTCATGTCAGATTGCTGATAAAACAAGTCAATTTAAAAATACCAATACTTTGGCACGATGCAGAGTCCTCTCTCTGGCTGTAACTGCAAATAAACTAGTAATTAAAGTTAAAAACAAAATAATCTTTTTGTTTAATGTGTTTCAAACTCCTCATGACCTCCTCTACTGTCCTGTCAGTAGTAGCGTATTTGCAGTTTCTTTGCCCTCTGGTTGTTTGGAATATACTGAGTAGCATACGTAAGTCATTCAGCAGTAGAGGATCCTGTTGCTTTTTTCAGCATCTTTTAAGGACTTTAAACAACAAAAGTAAAGCAGGAGTGGTTCGTTTTTATTTGCATATGTGACAGCACGGAGATATTTTGCACAGCTTGTGTTACAGGTGTCTCCTCAATCAAGTTGTTCCAGTGGCACAGGGGGGGAAGGGTCTTTGTTCCTTCATCTTGTGACTGTCTGGTCTCACATAACAAAGGATTAGCTTGTGTGTCTTGACATTTGTGCGGAGTCGTCTTTTTTTCTGTTATGGATGTGTCAGTAGTGGGAGAATTACCATTATACTGTTCAGAGAAACCAGGCAGTACATCCGTCTTCCTTCTCGTTGATTTATTCCCTTGGTTGTCTCGGTTGTTTTTCAGTCTCTGTGAGATACTTTTCTTGCACCGTGCGGTTAACTTCTGCATACATTGATAAGAAAATGCTCCTACTCATGTATCATGAGTTGGATTTTATTTTGTAAGTCTGTCTGACAAAATACAATGGGAGTTATTGTCATATCAGCTCTCAGTTGGTGTTGCAACTCCTTGCTGCAAACTCTCGATGTAACTAGTTTGTGTAGGTGACAATAAAAGTGATCTTAAAAGTCTGTGATGTTTTAAGGCTTTTCACACTGCTCATTGTTTTTCCTAGAAGTAATACTTGATAAGCCATAATCCCCTTTTTATTTAATCTTCATTTTCATTATGACCTTGAAGTACTTTGACTCCAGGGCTGTAAATTGATCTCGACCTAAGAAAAGTCAATTGCTAGTTGACTTGTTGCAACTTGAAGTTAAAGTCAGGGCTCTCTACAAAGCCTCACCAAGTTCTTTTTTTCATCCTGAAAACCTATATGCCTCAGGGCCATCCTGAATATGTCATATTTTTAGTCACTTAATTTAAGGCTTCTCTGAGGGCTTTCTTTCCCTGGCAGAGGTACCTGCTGAGTGACTTGTTGAAACCTGCAGTCAGAGTCAGCCTCCAAAAAGTTTTCTTTCTCGTTTGAACAGTGGTGCCTGTCCAAAGAACGGTGATTACACTAAGTGGAGAATGATAGGTTGTTGTTACAGAAAAAGTAAAGCTAAAAATAGCAGGTAAAAACAGCCTGTATAGAAAACACTGTGGGGTACTTCTTTATTTAACATGAACAAGCTTTCTGCTTCATTTAAGTCATCTGTCAATTGTAGGAACAGTGATTAGGTTTAATTTGAAAACAATGGACTTCTTGGGAGAAAGCTAGACAGAAAAGCAGAAAATGAACACACACACACACACACACACACACACACACACAGTTCAAATGTCCACAGATGGTTATCTGACACCATTCTAGCTGTTGGATTTTGCTGGCTGCTTCTGTCTGTGTAGCTTGTTTTTTTTTTTTTGTCAGCACTGATTGCTCTGCTCAATGTTGACCCGTTTAGAAGCCTTTGTGTTCATTCACCAGTTCAAAAAAGAATAGGTTTCTCTGTTTTGCTTGAATGGAAGTCCTTTTTGCTGACTATAACAGTTAGGGTTGTTGTTGCTTGAACTGCTTGTAGTTCTTCAGTCAGTCTGTAAGTTCAGTCATATTTTTCGGTTAGTGTTGACATAGACAGACACCTGACACTTCTCTGACCTGAGGTGAGGCCATGAAGAAGGAAGCTCAGGTTTCCTTTGTTTGCCAATCACGACAAGCTGAAGTCAGGGAGAGGCACATGCTGGGGTGAGAAAGAAGACTTTCTGAACCAACTCAACTTTTTTTTTAAAATGTGGGACAGCATTAATAAGCATGTTAAATGAAAGGATTTTGTTCAGTCTGTTTAACAATGTGGTTGTGAGTATATTCTCAGCAGTTTTAGTGTTTTAATAGAGTCTCTTTCTGTTTTTACTATGAAGTCACTGCTGCAATACAGAAAAGTTTATGACATGGTAAATTCTACATATAAAAGTCTGATTGAAAATATTGGCAGCTCTGGTGGCAGGCTGATCTGTGTGGGTCTGCATGTGTTTGTGCAGGTATGTGCATGTGTCGTTGTGTGTCCTGTCTGTACACGCATGTGTGCTTGCCAATCTGTGATCATCTGTGTGAGTGTGTGTGTGGTGAGTGGGCTCCTTGTCAGGCAGCAGGGGCTACTTTCTCATTTTCTCTGAGGAGTAGGAGGAGTCTTGAACAAAGAAGCCTTATCCTGTCCACTGGAGCCTGCGGGCTGGAAGCTTGCTGCTGCCTGCTTGCCTGCCCGCCACCCTGCAGTTGTAGACACGCCAGTATAAAAGTCCTCTTGCTCAGCTGTTTCATCCCTACTTAGGGGTAAGAGCCAGTCACAGAGCATAGGCTTTTAATTATGGAGTAAAACAGCAGGAAGTATTGCGTATTTATTGTCTTAATGCATGTTTTTCAAAAATTCTTAATATTTTGCTCTGTAAATTACCAATAAAAAGTAATTATTAAGTCAGATTATGATGAAATTGTTCCTTTCCTGTGTTTTCTAGTTCTTTTTGCTGAAAAAAATTGGACATATGGATAATGATTCAGAGGTTTTAAATCACAGTAGTATGTGAACTTTCTTTCTCTATCATGCTATGTAACCCTGTAAAGTAATGCTGTAGATAAAGGAGCCAAATTCAAGTTATTCAGTCTTCTGCAAGACTGTAGCTCAGAAACTGCAGCTGCTTTCTACTGGGAACTTCATCGGTGAGTTGTTCTCATGGAAGTTTCCCCAAAAGCCAAATGGGGAGAAAATAAGAGGAAGACTGTGTGTGTGTGTGTGCGTGTGTGCATGTGTGTGTGTGTGCGTGTGTGTGAGCGTGTGTGTGTGAGCGTGGCCAAGGCTGGTGAAGTCATTGTTACCCTCTTGTTTTACATGGGACTATTTATGTATTGTATGAGCATGTGAGGAAAGGAGGGAGAGCATGTGGGTGTTTTTTTTTGTCTCAGTGTGCATATGTCTTTGTGTGTTCAAATATTGTTTTCTTTGCCTTCTTGTTGTGGCTGTTCCCATATCCGATCAGTTCCAGCTTTAATAACAAAGACTTTTCCAGTTTTCTTTCTCCTCACTCAGTTCACTCTTAAATATGTGCTTGATTTCTATCATTTCTTCTGCAGGAGATAAAATCTGAAAGTTGGTCTTATGCATAACATATGATTAAACATAGCATTTTCATCAATTTTTTGTGAGATTTATATTACCTGTTTAATGTCCATGAGGATGTCTTGATTTATAACAATAATAATCTGTAGTTGACATCTTTTACAATGTATTTCCTCTGGGTTTTGACTATTAGAAGCAACCACTTTTGAAGGATATAAAAATTATTTTAACTTCTGCTCAGCCCTGCTACTAAAACTTGGAGTAAGCAGAGTAAACTGTGTTGAGATGTTTGTATAGTGAATATACATAGCTTTGGTAGGCCCCTGTGGCTCACAGTCTATGTATGTATGTATGTATGTATGTATGTATGTGTGTGTGTGTGTGTGTGTGTGTGTGTGTGTGTATATATATGTTTGTGGGTTTCTGCAGACCTCACTTGGGCCTGGTTGTAACCTGTGGTTGAGCCTTCATCCCCCTCTGCTCTTTTTTTATTTTTTGTCTTCCTCTTCTCTCTACACCCTGATTCTTCCCAGATGTTTCCTGTGTGTATCTCTCTCTCTTTCTCTTCTCGCTCTTTATTTATTTCTTAAAGGAGTAGGATATGAACCTCTGCCCAACCGAAGATTTGTAGTGAGGTTTTCTCTGAAGACTATCGAGCACAATTGTGAGAAAAAGCATAGCACTTTTATAGCTCCTGCATCTTTGCCTCAAAGTAAAATATAGCTAACTCACTAAATTGGCAGTGTACTACAGAGCTAAACCTGGCACGCTTTTGAAAACTAAACCATATTTTTAAAATCCTCTGTTCAGATGTTTATATTTGTTTTATTTCGTTTTCCGTTGTGGCAATTAGACGAGTTAGGTCATACAAAGCTGCTTGTCAAGCCAGCAAGAACAAATTACAAGTTTCCAGATTTTACAGGAATACAACAGTTTTTTCCCCCCTATAAGTCATTTGGACACATGGTCACGGTCAGGATCTTTAACTTGAGGTTAGCTTGAAGACAGGGTGTCATGTGAATGGTTACTCAAAAGGCTGTACTTAATGACAGATCCCAATGTTGTAATATTGTTTGAGATATATGACTATATCATTTTTGTATCAAGGGTTGGACTCTCTGGGTTTTAAATGAAGGGATCTTTCACTGAGTGCCCACCACACTGACTACCACTAATGCCAGGCTGCACATAAACCGGACACTAGTGAAATAGAATCAAATAGATATCTCCGCTTTATTTTATTGTGTCAAGCTGTCCGTTCTGATGTCAGTCACACAGTTCTCATTTTCACCACGAGTCAGCCAAAGAAGAAAAAAAGTCAGAGAGGTGCACCACGATGTTTTCAACATCTGAAATACTCTCAAGTAATTTTTTTTAGTGTAACAAAATTAGTTAAATATATCATTTTGCTGACATGCGTTGACATTTGATTAACATTAAAAATCAAATGAAAAAACTGTAAACAGATTTGGCAACTGTTTCACTTATTTCTCACCTAAATGGTCTCCAGAAACACAATTTGGTGACCCATTTTCAGAATATTAGAATGCTTTCAAATGAGCCAGGATTGTGTGCAGGGTTGTAGGAGGGTGTTGTTCAAGTGTCAAAAAAAGCCCTCATGGACACATACCATAACAGTAAACTGAGAGATTCTGATCACACTTTACAAGCCATCAACTACTGGGTATCATGTAAACTGCTAACAGGTAAACATGTCAAAATCATCTCAATCATCTACTAATACAAAGGCCCAACAATCTCTTGAACTTTTGAACATTTTGAGTATCACAATGCTACAGGATAATGCTTTTTCCATCTTTGGCTACATGTTAATAGGATCAAGATGCACTGCCTCCCTGCTCTTAATTGCTTTCATTGTTTGTTCAGTCTGATAAAACAATTCCGTCTAATTGATTTGACCTGCAAAATATTGAGTCTTGCCTATGTTGAGCCACTTCGACAATGCCGGATGGACTGACCTCTCCTTGAGGAAGGCAAACATTTTATTTTGTAGTTCAGCTAACTTGTGGAAGGATCGTTATTTATCTAAAACAGTCAGTTCAGCGGGCAGCTTTTCTATAAATGAATAGCCTGCAGTCATAATGCTGGTAATGACAGCTCACTTCATTGTCATAATTGAGTGCTTTCTCTCACGTCTGTACATACATTATTAAATCTGAGCCTCTCGCTCACTTTCTCTCTCTGCCCTCCTCAGTGTGTGGTATTTACCCCATATTGATGTTTGATCCAAGAGTGATTAGTAACCCAGTGAACATTTATTGTGAAAAAAGATTAAGCTCTTCCCCTGTCTTTTTCTCCACAGTCAAGTCCTCTTGCCTCCTTTTTTAAAAATTTCGTCTTTTCCTACTCCTTGTAGGTGCCAAGTCTCAGAGTTCTTTAGTTTTCAAAGGCTCCCTCCAACTCTCTCTCCCACTTCTCACTCTCATCCTCTCCTCTAGCCCCAGCCCTCTCTCTTCAGCTTTCGCCTTTGTTACTGCCCCCATCCCTGTGTCTCATGCGTAGCCCTCGCCGTCCGCCCTTTGCATCCTCTCCCTCTCTCCCCAGCTGCGACCTGGACAATAATTGAGAGGTGAGTAAGAGAGACAAAGACACAGGGTGGGTTTTGAATGCCTGATCCCTGGCATGAAATGTGGTCCAGGGTTTGGTGGGCAATCAGGCGAGGGGAAGGCGGGGGCGGTGGTGGATTCGACAGCTACGCCATTCATTGGTTGGATTTGTTGATCCCGTTCACTGGCTCCTGCAACGGCCCCTCTTGTGCGGGGATGTGGGCATGCCTGCTCTTTGGCAATGATTAAAGTTTGGAACAACTTGCACAACCTAACTCAAGACCCAGCTGCTGGGAGGATGAGAGAGAGAGAGAGAGAGAAGGTTGTTATCTGTTTGCCTCTAAGGTAATCAGGGGTTGTTTATATTTGAAGGTAACAGTTATACTGGAGAACTTTGGTTTGTAGCATTTGATCAAAAGTTGATGTAGAAATAATTTAAACATCATATTCACTTGAGCAGAGTTGTGATTGTAGTGACCTGATTTGTTTGTTATAAGCTCCACAATGCAGTCATTATTTTTGAGTATTTGATTAAGAGTGAAACGGATAATTGATGCCACTACGGGAAAACATAAAAGCTTGTTTGTGAGCTGCCGGCTAGGGTTTATAAAAGCGCTGCCAAGTTTCTCCCTCTTTTAACCCCCAGGAAGTTTGCAGCCGATTGTGAGGAAAAAGAAAGACAAAGAGGGAAAAAGGGGGGTCCCTGCTAATGTAAGCTCTCGGCACAAACGAAGGAAACTACCGACCTCGCTCTTTCTTATAGTAGAGGTCTGGACCATTCACATGTAGCTCCCCCTCCTCTCCTCTGCTCTTCCTCTCTCCCTCTCTGTATTCTGTGGGGACTATTTTTTTGTGGAGGAGGGTGCTGTGGGCTCCAGATGCTTGACCCAGCAGTCAGGTTGCCTGGTCACATGGAGCTACAACTGTTTGCCTGAACTTGTTGTTGTGCATCCAAACAAACCTTTAAAGGGCTGCTGCAGCTTTTGTATTCTCATTCAGACTTTTTTTTTCTCACATTGGTGAGGAAATGCCTCCATTTGTTATCTGGTGAGGAATAAAAAAGGAATGTTTGCGCCGATCTTATATATAGTCAATTGAGGCTTTATTGTGTATGTATAGTGCATATGTAAGTGTAAGAGGAGGAAGTCCTTTGTGAATGGATGTGTGTATTGAGGGAAACAAAGAGATAGCGAGAGGCAAGTACAGTAAGTCTTGCTCCCTGTAACTGGGCCTCAAATTGTAGGAGGGGAGTGGAGCTGCAGTAAGGGTGTAATACACAGTTGAACACACACAGAAAACACAGACCACATTTGACGCACTGAGCAGAGTAATTGCCACCTGTTAAAGTGCAAGCAAGTGTGCTCAGTATCAAACATTTCAAAGTCATTATCATCAGAGCCGGGAGATGGAAGAAAAGAGGCCGGAATCTGGGTTGTGTTAAACTGTCGTTACTTGAATCGCTTATCCTTATCTCTGCTTTCTCAACGATTATAATGTGAGATCACAGTTTGGAAAGAGTGGAGAGATTTCTCTGTGGTTGAAAGTGTGTGGCCGGCCTCTACCGTCTTTCACCTGTGTGAACCGTTGTGGACAAGAAGTCGAAAGCAAGAGAGTGAAATACACAACAATGACAGTGAGATTGGAGATCAGTCCTCAGCTCACGTCTGTGCTGCATTAGCACTGCAGGACTTTTTCATCTGACAGTAGTGAGTGCAGCTGGCATCATGTTCACCGGAGAGATAAAGTTGATTTGCTGTACTGAGGAAACCACTTTAGAGCTTTGAACTTTGTGGCCGCTTGCCCCAGTGTGCAGTTTGGAGTCCATCCATGTTGGATAAAGTTAGGAGAGTGTTCCTTCCTCCTTCCTAGACTTAGCAGCAAAGAGATAAAGTGTGTGTGTGTGTGTGTGCGCGAGTGCGTGTGTGTGTGTGTGCGTGCGTGTGTGTGTGTGTGACAAACAGTCTTATCAACCCTTCCAGCAATCTGAGAAGTAACAGTGTGTGCGTGTATGTGTGTGTGAGGTCGGTATTAATAGCCTCTACTGGTCCTGCAGTGTTTGACACAGAGCCCCATTTACAAAAGTTCTTTTGTTTATCTTTTCTCTGTCCGAGCCCATTTTTTATCTCTCTTTCCACTCTTTTCTCTGTCCATTTTCTACCTTGACTTTGACTAATCTTGTTTTATTTTGAGATGAACCCAAGGTTTGTTTCTTGATAACTTTGGATCTGGTGCCATGTTGGTAAATTACAAAGAATATTTAAGCTCCAAATTTCTCAGCAAATCTCTTTAGTAGCAAAGAGCAATGTAGAAATCATTGAGGAATTAATTGAGTTTATTAGCAATCTGGCAAAACTTTATAGTTTATTAGTCTTTTTGATTCAGAGTCACTATAGTGCCAACAGTCCCCATCCTAAAATACATGCATATAAAATGGAACACGCCTAACATGCAGAGTAAATTAATGTACCTCTCTGTTCTCCAGCAAACCTAATGGAGACTACCGCAGCTCTCCCCTCTCCAAGGACCGCAGCCGGAGCCCCATTGAGCGTGTGGTGGTGCCCAGCCCTCTTGGAGTCCACAGCAACCACCTGTTCAGCCATGCCCACCACCACCACCACCACCACCTGGCCAGCTTAGCCGGCATGGACCAGCCACTGGCACTCACCAAAAACAGCATGGTGGAGTCTGCACGCAGCAGCACAGCAGCTTTGGCCACCGTGCCGCACACAGTCAGCGCCGTTGAGCGCCAACAGGTAAGCTGCACATCCTGTTTGCTTGGTTCCAGTACTGAAAACATTTCTTGCAAAATTGTTGGGTTAAACCTCAACTCTGGTAGGTTCCCCACATTACGTGACTAATGTGCTTTCATTAGCCCGGCTCCTTGGATGGTGGAGAGTAGAAATTTCCCATTTGGTTTGTTAGCCAAAACTGTTTTCAGACCGTGGTGGTCACTGAATCACTCTCCCTCCCTAAAGCTCGAAACCTCCCTTTGGTCTGTCGTCTTTACTTTTTTGCAAATTTACAATGTGGTTTTTTTCTTTTACGCCTACTCTCGACACAATGGTGTGTCGTTTTGGTGATCCATAATAATGAATTTGTCTTTGTGTTTCAGAATCGTCCTTCAGTGATCACATGCGCCCCCGCCAACAACCGCAACTGCAACCTGTCTCACTGTCCAGTCTCCCACAATGGCTGCTCAAGCCTCTCTAACAACTACAGGAGAATCAACAGTGAGTGTACTCATGCAACTGACGACATACTAGTTTTTTTCTATCCTAGTACTTTAATTAATACCGACATAGATAGCAATATTGGACTCATTTGTGGATGTGGATATAATTTTGGAAACAAACAAGTTTCCCATAGAGAACAGTTTGTGGGAAACCTCTCCACGAGTGCAAATCACCCTCCAGAGAGAACCCTTCCTGCTCATACTCCAGATTCAGACCATCTTATATAACTATCGATGTTAAAAAAAAAAAAACATCCCAGTTTTCGTCGGTGAGTCTCAGAGCATTTCTGTTTTTAGTGTGAGGCCTCAACAGTGAGTGTCTGTTATCTCTGTGTGACTTGAACGCCTCAGCCAAACACACGTCTGTTTTATTCATGTCAGTCATGTTTTCTGTGGGTTGATAACTTAACTGTGGCCATTTTTATGATCCCAGTGAAATCCCTATGATCTCATTGAGGTTAACAGTGAAATTTAAAACAGTGATTTAAAAAAAAAAACTACTGCAGTGAAAGAGTGAAATAGATGTTGGAGTTAGTGTTTTTCCATTGACCTAAAATACATAATACCACTGTTTGAACTGATGCTAGGCAATAAATTGCCCACTGAATTTTACACAAGTGAGTTTTAGAGATGTTTCCCTTTTTATTATGGGAACTAAAACTCTTTTCTTTACATCCTTTCAGCCAACACAGCCTGTGACCCGGTGATCGAGGAGCATTTCCGCCGCAGTCTCGGGAAGAACTACAAGGAGCCCGAGCCCACCGCCACCAACTCGGTGTCCATCACAGGCTCGGTGGACGACCACTTCGCCAAGGCACTGGGCGAGACCTGGCTTCAGATCAAAAACAAGGGGAGTCCCTCGTCGTCCGGCAGCAGCCCAAACTCCTCCCCTGACAGTCACATGGTCAATCACAACCACTCCCCTTCTGTAGTCTCCTGAAGGA
>OMLP01015813.1:0-22538 GCA_900302685.1 Spondyliosoma cantharus
CCGGGGACCGGCGCCTGGCCCGTCTGGAAGGTATAGACCACATCCATCTGAAGGAAGGACAGCCATAACATACTGTTAGATAGCAGAAAGACAGAGCGAGGAGACAGGGCAGAAACAGGAAAGACTTCTGGAGAGGTTAGAAAGTGTTTTAAAGAAGCTTGATGGAAAGGTTTTTTGGGTTTTGAAGGTCAGGTTATCATATTTCATGTATTAAGTGCAGCACAAAACAGACGGACAGAAGAAGTAGTTTGTGCCAGGTTGTGCCGATCCAGAGAGTAAATGAGAGAACACCGACGCTATTCTGGAGGGGTGATGCATTAAATCAGGGCAGTAGTGAATCCTGATGAGTTGATGTGCATCAGCCATCAATGAAACTCAGTGTAAACCAGATAAAATACCCAGATTAAGATCATGTATCAATACTAGGTGAAGATGAAGTCATTCCAGATTTAAATAATGCTACACTAGCACGATTCTTGTTTCTTTCAAAGGAGAATTAAAGTTCTATGTGTAGGATTTGGTAGCATCTGGCAGTGTGTAATACAAACTGCTATACTGTAGGCAACTGGACTTATTTCAGTTTCTCGACGTTTCAGTTTCACCTCTGAAGACGCCTCTCGGATAAGAGGTGAAATGTCGTCGAGAAGTCCAGTTGCCTACGACACAGCACTTTTTACTCCCATAGAATAATCTCCACAGTCGTGATTGTGTTCTGCAGCAGAGACACATTAACATCAAACTGAAAGAAAGAGGGTACACAGAAGAACACGACAGAGCAAAGACGAGAAGAAGTGGACGAGAAGTGATGAGGAGAGGGAGAGTCTGCGAGAGAGCTGCCACTGAGTGAAAGGCAAAATGTGAAAGTCCAGAAGAAGCTCTGATAGAACGAAGGGATGAAGGAAGTAACGCATGAATAAAGAGCTTTTGAATCAGACTGAAAGCACTTTGAGAGAAAAAGACAGGAGGAAGAGGAGAAATTGTGTCACTTTGAATGACTGATAAAGTTTCGGCAGCGAGGTGCCGCTTGTACCAATTATTCCCCCACTGTGTTTGACTGTCGAGGCGTTGAGCGGCACAACGCTGCCCACTAGGATTAGAGAGGAGGAGGACAGGAAGAGGAGCGTGGAGAGATAAGAACCTAATTAGCTTGCAGCCTTTCGTTGCCTCCCCCTCGAACCTCCCATCCTCCCATCCCAGGAGGATGACAGACTGATATTACAGATACACAGACATGAAGAGAAAGGAGAGAGCTTCCTCTTCTCTTTCCAGTGTGTCTGATATTTTGGGAGAGGAGAGGTCAAGAGCTTTATTTCTGCTCCTGCTCGCATCACGTCCTTCTTTCACGGCGCTCTGCAGCTTGAAGGAGTCGCTAAGGTTGTTTTCCGACACTCCACAAATCAGCATCATGTTTCCACCGTAAGTGAAATCAAGCCTGCATCCGCTTTCCATTCCGTAGCTTCTGATCATATCACATGATCCCCGTCAGCGGACGGAGTTGCAACGTCGCAATGGAATTGTAGATGTTTGAATTTACATTTCTTTCTGAGCGCTTTCAGGACTTCATACAGCGAGTGAAGATTTGTCTTTTTTTGGTTAAGGGTGAAATTTAAGGCTCAGCTTTTAAACTTGCAGTAACTAACTTTTGGCCAGTTGGAGGCAGCAGAAATGTGTTTGACGTAACGACACTGACATATTGTCCCCCTTCAAGTTGTTGCGGTAATCTTATTTATTATGAATTCAGCGGTCAAGGAGCAACGTAATCATAAGTTATGGCAGGGCAGGGCAATATGTTATCTTTTGTACGTTTCAAAGGCTGCATTACAGTAAAGTCATGTAATTTTCTGAACTAAGACCCATGACTGATGATTATTTAATTCAATTAATCGTATTGTTTCAATAATTTCTCAGAGTAACAGGAGTCATCCTTATAATATTGAAAAATGGGAAATATTTGACTGCTGAATGCTCCACTATGTTCACAAGCAAGCCTCTAACTGTTTGTGTCTGCTGTTGGGGGGGAGCAGGTAGAATTAAGTGGGTTCATAGAGCTTCTTCTCTGAAAACAGCCGCTTGAGGCGGCCAAAAAACGACATTATGAGTGCAACGAAAATGAACCATAACAGTTAAATTACCATCCAGGCAGCTTAACAATGAGCTGAAGCGCCATAAAGCTGAGGGGAGCTGCAGATTCAAGTAAAACCTGTAGATTCATCATTACGAGCAAACCCCTTTCATATTTTCACATTGTTATAGCAGTTTGAAATTAATGGTGAGTGTGACTGTTGCGGAAACACAGGTAAGTATCAGAAAAAGATATTAATAGTTGTTTCTGGAAAGGTCACATTTGAAGAAAACATTCAAAACGACAGAAAAGTCTAATGTTTCTGTCAGTTAGTTTGAGTCGTTGAGAGTTTTCAGAGTCGGTGTGAAGAGGCAGAGAACAGAAGAAGATATTAGTTATTATTATTTCAGACGTGTTTACCTTCCGGCAAAAATCTGAATAAGTTAGTCCACTGCTGACAGGAAAACACCTGACCTCTCTAACCAACTGTGTGTGTGTGTGTGTGTGTGTGTGTGTGTGTGTGTGTGTGTGTGTGTGTGTGTGTGTGTGTGAGAGGGAGAGAGAAAGAGAGAGAGAGCAGAACGTTGGCTGCTGTTACTGTAGGTGGGTGTTAGCATCAAGGCTAATGAACCCCATAGGGACAGAATGGGACTGCTTGTGGACATGCTAATGCTCAGTGAGTGCTGATCTATCCTGTAGGAGGATGTTAACACACACACACGCACACACACACACAAAGAGCAAAGTCCCAGACTGTGAGATGAGTCACAGGGGAAGAGCACCCTGTGAAGGTGCTGCTGTTTACCTCCGCTGAAGAATAAAAATATCCAATAAGCTTTTTGTCCCACGCTGGATGCCATCTTTAATTTCTGTGTTTTAATAAAGTGGTTATGTACTGAAGCTCTCTAGCGGAGTGTGAAATTAACTAGACAGCAGTTCAAGTGTGTGTGTGTGTGTGTGTGTGTGTGTGTGTGTCACAAATTCCTTTTCCTGTTCCAGAGTTCAGGAGTTTCCTATGGAACTACTCAAGAGTTAAAATTAGCAGAGTTCAGCAAAATGAATCCACACTAAAGTCGCACCAAATAATCCAAAATACATTTATATGCGTTCGCTCGCATTTAAACGGGGACATTTTATCAGCTGCTGAGTTTGGTTTATGCATAAAGATTCACACATGCTGCTTTCTCGCTCTTGAGGACGGAAAAACCATTGTGCAATCCATCATCATGTCCGTGCTTGACTTTGGAGGCATCCTTCACTCTCACACTGCTCATTCCACCTTAAAACAACTTGATGCAGTGAACCACTGAGCTGTGGTTCATTCACCGCATGATAGAGTGGGCTGGTCCTCAAAGGCAACAGGAAGGGAACTACACACAATCTGTTTTTCGTTTCCAAATGCCTCCTACTGAAGCTGTCTCAGTGATTATAGTTTAATTTCTGTTCAAAATGAACACTACTGTTCATCAGAACAGATCCCAGGACTGTTTAACACCAATTACCCCAGTAAATAATACATTTGGGAAGACTTCCTTCTAGTACCTGGCACCTTATAAATACAATGAATTATAAAAGGACTCATCGCGTTGAGTAACTTTACATTTTGCATTACATTCTGGATCATTTTAGAGATGTGTGTGATTGTTTGATTACTGTCTGTGTGTGTTCAGTGTGTCTTGTTGTGTCCCATCTCTTCTCCCGCTGTTCGGGATGAGGTCTGACAGCACTGTATCGTGAAGCTTTTTGAATGCCTTATCAAATCCTTCTGGTTTTTATTTATCATTTATTTACAAGTTGTTTTTTATTTCAGTATCTAACCCACAGAGAATCTACTTTGCTGAAAGGTTGTAGGACTTTTATCACTGATCTGTCACATTCATTAATCATGACTCGTTTTTCTCTTTGCTCCGAGGGATAACAGTGTTTGCTCCTCGCTGGGGACCTGTGCCACAACTACAGAAGCTAAAGTAAAAACAACACAGTGGAAATAAATATAAATTCAACTCCAGCAGTGTAACAGGGTTAAATGGGGCAGGAGGCAAAACCTTACTTCAACACAATGGATGGTTGATAGATACTGTATGATAGTGTTGTTTGATAACGACATTCGACGCGAACATCTTCCCGCAAATCCTGAATTTTGCAGGTTGACTTTGTCAGTCTTTCAAAGAATTGAGTGATCAGTCTCGCTACCCCTCTGAGATGCTGTCTCGTCTGCCGTCTTCCACCATGACAGACACAGAATGACACCAGCAAAGTGTTGAACTCAGTGTGTCGGGTCAGACAGCTGGAGCTGTAATCATGTAGTCTGACTGTTGTTGTATGTGTGAAGATTAAAATCCAAGCAGGATAATTTGTTGTAGCTTTGACCTCTTGAGTTTTTCCTGTAACATTTAACTTGGTAGGTTCCAAGTTTTTTCAGGAAACCATTCTAAACACTTGTTTTTTAGTTGTAGTTTAACATTTAAGAAAAATACATTTTTGGTGCCTCATTAATATTATATTTACAATATATTCTGTTGACTCATTTCTGCATCTTGAGTTAAAAAATGCTTGAAGTTTCTGAAATACATTAGTCCAACATGGCAGACATTTACAATTATAAATTGAAATGTTTGTAGTGAATAAAGTTTCACCTCCCCTCAGCTCAGCCGACGTTGGTTTGACTTTGGGAGAATGAAGTTGAGGAGGAGGCTGAACTTGACTTTAAGTTTGTTTTGCGAGTCCAAAAAGAAATCGTTTTTGTTCCAGAGCCTCTTGTGTCACCATGGCAACTGATGTTTTCTGCAGCTCTCATTACACAATAGATGTTTGAGTCAAGTTATTAACATAAACACAACCTGCGAACACCAAAAGTAACGTTGGTGTTAAAGTTGGCGGTGTGCTGGGTTTCACGATGAGGCACGTCGGCCGTACCTGCGTCTGGATGCGGTTCAGACCTCTGAACCAGAGGATCTGGCCTCTCCTCAGCTCCATCTCGGCATGGTCGATCTCATCGGCGCCCTCCGTCAGCTCCTCCTCGTGGATCTCCTCCTTCGTGGTGCCGTGACCTGCCTCCTTCAGGAACTTCAGGTGGTGGGTGGGGATGGCCGAGATCAGCTGAGTTTGGGAAAAAAAAAAAATACAATTACTGTTTTGTTAAAGGGCTACTCCACTTAACTGGTCATTGTTGGTCCTACTTGGCCTGCGAAATTAGTTTTTTAATATTTTCCGTTGCTGATGGTAAAAATAACCCTGATGATGTCACAGTGATGTCATCAGGGTTACTCAGCTTTGGCTAGGGGAAATATTTATGGAATTTGAAAGAGGGTTTGAAAAAAGATGCCATCTAGTTGCATTACTGAAAATGTAGGATGCAGAATGTTTTCAGATTTTTGACTATTGCTTCCTTTTTCCTCCCTTTAAAAAAAAAAAAAAATCTCAGTCTCTTCTTTGTAGCGGTGAGATAAATCACCAGAGTGCCTCTTTAAGAGTGACGATGATCAACATCATGAATTAACTTGTGGCTCAAAATACATGAACACTAGGGGAAAGTAAAAACATCACTTAGCAAAACAAAGGCCAATATTATTTTATGTAAACCTTGAACAATGTATTTTGCTTTGCTGATTTATTTTCATTACATTATGTTCACATATTCTATTCTATTATAAATCAAATACACACCTGATGTAATGGCCTGTTATGGCATATTACCTGTGCAGTTTTACTGGCTTTTGTATTGTTGTTTGTTCCCTGTTCAAATAAATAAGAGAGGAGACCAAAGCACCCAACTTCCTCCTGCAGCTGCACTTCAGCATTTTATGTATCTGTCACCTTCTTTCTCTCCCTGGTACAAACAAAAGGCGTTTAACCCATCAAATAAATCTCAGACGTCAGATCAGTCCGTCTCTGTCAGCGTCTTTCTGTCTCTCTGTTCTCAGCCTCTGCCCTCCAACTGAACCCACCAGGCTTCTCACGTCTGAACTTTTCTTTTCTCTATATAATGTATGCTTTCTAAACGCGCGCGTGAGTGTGTGTGCGTTAACAGGATCATGCATGTGACGGCGTGTTTGAGCGCGTGTGTGTATCCACAGAGGGACTGACACGCTGGGTTTGTTTTCCCCCTGTCCTCGTAAACAGGAGTCGCGCTGCTTTCATGTGCTGAGCTCATTACCATGGCGATGGTTGTGATGGCAACCCTGCAGCAGCGCAAGTGTGACAGGCAACAGTTTGCTACCACAAACCTTATGCATCCACCTCTTCATCTTCTCCTCAGTACATGTTGTTAGTTCTCAGAACTCAAGATTTTTCATTTTGATGCCGTTAGTTCAGAACAAATCATCAGTGGTTCTGGGTTCTGGTCTCACCTGTCCCCACAGCAGCTCTCCCACACCGATGAACACACACCACAGCCACTGGTCGATGGTCAGAGCCGTGCACGAGAACGGCTTCCCTCCGAACTGGACAATGATGATCTAAGAAGGAGAAGAAAACACCGGACAGGTCAGAAGATTAGCCGGACTTGAACTGGTCAACTCCCGAAGACAAGTTCTCATTGACATATTGAACTCTGCTTCAAGGAATAATAGTCCGCTGATATTTTAAATGTTTCTTACAGTCAATATATCCTATGTACAGACCCAAAAGAACAATATACTGATCTACAAACAAGTAAGAAGTGTATCCAAAGCCTGATATTCCTGTTCCTCTGTACCACAGAGCTCCATTAAAAACACATCAGTGAGTCACACTGTTGCACTGGGTGACATGTTCCTCCATTACAGTGAACACACTAATTTATTTTGACTCAATCCCACATCACAGTCCTGCTGCAGGAGAGCACCGAATGGGTATTTGGAAATCGCTGCATTAGATGATGATGTTGTTGATGATAATGATGACGATGATGGAGTTACCTGCAGGGCAAAGGTCCCCAGCACCACGCTGCAGAAGATGGGGTTCTTGTAGATGCCTTCGAACACGTTCCTCTCTCCGTGGATCTTCCTGGCGTTGATTTCGTTGAAGAGCTGCATCATGACGAACACGTTGAACACAATGGTGTAGTGCTCCGATGGCGGCGAGTGCAGGGGAGCGTTGCGGCCGCTGTCGATGTCGAAGAAATTCTCACCTGAGGGGCAACGGAGGAAATATTCACGAATCAAATCACATATCTTAATATCCATGTATTTTCCCTAAAAAGGATTTACAGGCAGATTTTTCCAAACAGAATTACAATTTCAAAACGTTGAGATCTCACAAATCCGAACAAACAAACCGATGGTTTTTCCACTGATTGAACCGAGCAGGTAAATTCTGCTTGAGTTGGTTGTATCGCTTGTCTGGTTTCTACAGTTTGAGTTAAGTGTTGTTTCACTCACCAGCGAAGAGCAGGGTGAAGATGATGACGAGCTGGTACACAGCATGCCCCAGGATGTTTTTCATCATGGTCCTAGAGATGAGAGGCTTGTTGCGGCCGTAAGGTTTACGCAACAGCAGAGACTCGGTGGGCGGCTCGGTGGCCAGAGCGAGAGATGCCAAAGTGTCCATGATGAGGTTGACCCACAGCATCTGGACGGCCTTCAGAGGAGAGTCCTGCAGGAGGAGGAGGAGAACTCAGGAGTTTAATTTACAGGAAGGAATGGAAATCTGAGTGAGCAAACAAACACACGACTCCATCTTGTTCTTGTTCAGTTCGTTCCCACCAGTTTCTCCAGTTTCTCTTCTGGCCTCAGTATGAGAGATCGTAACAATTAATCAAATTAAATGATGCTCAACTTTACCTCAGACGCCTCTTTACCTCAGTTCATCTCGCTTTTACACAAAATTACATCAACTCTAATATTCACCTCAGACTCTGAGTACACTCAGACCTCAGGATGATGTGATGTCTGCAGCCTCTGATGGTGTCTGCCTTTGGACACCAGCCAGGCCAACACAGACAGACTCAAAGTCGTGTATGTGCATATACGCTGAATGTACAATGTTGCTGCAAAAAGGATGAAAACTGATGCAGCAGAACTACGGATTGTCTTTTTCACTCCATACAACCTTCTTCCTCGTCTAAACCTGGCACCTGTATTATCCACAATCCAATTCTTGCCAACAGTCAGGTTGGAGATCCAGGCGTGTTATGCTAGTGGTGGCTAATGGTAATGCTCAGCTTACTTCTTTCTAACTCCATGATGGCAATGTTTTTTTTTTTTTGTTTTTACCAATTTCAAACTTGCAGATTTAAGACCCAAACGACAGACTCAAATGACGTCACTTGATAGCTCCTTCTAAAGTCTTATTAAATATGCAGTAGCACAATGCCTGTGAAGAGACTTTGATGTTTAACCTACTTCAAGGGCAACTCTGATTTTAGCGTTCTAACAATGTACAGATTTACATAGCATTTCTATTTTGTTTGGTTTTACTGCCATCATTAAGCACCATGACCAATTATATCACAGTGTGTTTCCTGCTAGACTGATTCAAATGCATAAAAATGCAGCATTTACACACACACGCGCACACTTCATAGGAATCCCTCCACTTCTGAAACCAAACCTACGCCACTGCGACATTCCTCTGTGTATACAATGAAGACATAAATCAGTTTACCATCTTTTAATGATCTGTGCCAACATGTCAGTGGCCTAACAGAGACCAAGCACTGGATGATCAGTGAGTATAAACACAGCACCGAGACCACAGACCTGCTGGGTCCCTGTTATATTTCAGGATTATGATGGTGACGTGTTGCCATGGTTTCAGGCTGTATCTTAGCCTACTTTGTGCTCTCTACTCTGTAGACGAGTTAGTTATCTGTCCTGCCAGCTGTGAGCCTTTCAATTAATACACAGCCGCAAGTCACTTTTTTCATTGTGTCAGGAGTTCAGTTTCCTGATTAGAGACACATTATGATACAAAAAAAAAAAAGTGCCTCACCGCTCTGAGACGGTCACATCGAAATAAGAAATGCCTCGCTTTTTCTTGCGTCTTTGGAGATTTGATCAAAACGGTTAGCCTCAAAATGTAATATAATTATCATGACACAAGTGTCAGTTCCTGTTCCGCAATCAAAATCCACACACGTGGTAGAAATACTGTTTCACCAACAGCAGAGAAGGATGCAGTGCAGCTACCACGTGTTACACAAGTCAGTCTTTGGTCTTTTTTTGTTCTTAAATGCTCATCTTTTCAAATTATCAAACAAATCCTGAAACACGTGAATCATCTGACTGACAGCAGGGACGTCAAACATTTAGACCTGATGATCTTAAAACCTACAGTCTGTAGAGAAACATTTGACTTGTTTGACCTCAGTTGTTGGACTTATTTTTAAAAAAAGAAAGAAGTATATATAATCTATTAGTTTTAACAACTTCAGGCAAGAGGGTCGAAGAGTTGAGAAAAAAATAAAGATTTCTTGTTGTCAAAGTCATTTTTGTCTCTAAATGTGTCCAAAAACACCCAAATGGAATGAAATAAATACATAAATACACTGAAAATAATCAGCGTACTTCGAGGCTAAAGCAGACTATCTGAAACCTAAACATGAAAATTTAGATTAACATTTGAATTCTGTCCCGATTTGAATTCAGTTATAATGAAAATGTTCATTTTATGGTCATTTTCAAAAGGGTAAGATTCTTCTGGGCTCTCCTGTACAAACAGTCAAAGGCACAGGACACGACTGCACTGCTCTAATTTCTGTCCTGAGCGACGGAACTTGCGCTGTAATCCCCCGTTAGCATCAGAGCCAGTGTGTGTGGCGTTCAGCCTACCTGTGTGATGCAGGCGCCGGTGAACGCCACGATCACGGCCACCACGTTGACTGTCAGCTGGAACTGCAGGAACTTTGAGATGCTGTCATAGACGTTCCTTCCCCACATGACGGCCTTGACGATGCTGGTGAAGTTGTCGTCGGTCAGGATGATGTCAGATGCCTCCTTTGCCACGTCTGTGCCAGCAATTCCCTGACAAGAAGCAGAGGCGAAGGGTCAGATCCTGGTTTATGACTTTAGATGGAAACTCCAAACTGATTGGGCTGGCAATGTGAAGACGGGCTTGTCTGAAGGAGGATGATGGATTAAAAAAAAGAGGAGCCTCCACCCTAGACAAAAGCTCTTTTCAGTGTATAATATATATATCAAGATGGATAAAATAAGATGTTCTAAATAAACAGGATATTACTACTGAAAGTCTCTTTTATCTTACTGTCAACAAATTCTGTGTGAAGACTGAAACCAACAATGAATTGATCCCAACTCATAAATATTGCGTGTCTATCCAAAGGCTGATAAATCTTGTTGCTTTTTGTAGGGAGAGCTTCAAATGTGGCTCTAATGTCATAATGCATCTAAATGGAGAAATCAGTGCATTAGCTTCAGTGTGTAAGTATCAGTGTATCACAAAGACCTCAATATGAAACAGGATCTGCTGTTTAAAAGGTCAAATATAGTTTCTACAAGAAAAAAACATGGTATTTGATCATGATTAATTATTAGCTGATCCACCAATAATATGACCTCTTTGCTTTTGTGCTTCTAGAAAACAGAATAAATCAGATTTTTAATACAAATCAAACATATCTTGGCTGCAGCTTCGGGCTAAATGACACCTCAGGCAACATCATTATTCTCTAAATTTAACATGACCGTCAGTCATGTCTTTTGTTCTCTCAGAGCCTCAGTTCCCATTTATCATTTTTGCCCAGTCATTTAATTTTATAGTTAAGCTGCAAAGTCAGAACATAAAATTGTCTGTTTCTTAACCTGAAAGAAAGGTCCAGCTGGAGCTGCTGGACTTTCATGAGAGGCGGACAAGTGGTTATTTTTCGAGGAGCTTAATATGACTGCTTCCTGTCTCTGCAGGAGAAAGCTGCTGGGCTCAGGACTACAGCCTCAGCAACATTACTCTTCTGTATCCGCAAAGCAGTATGACAGGTACAAGGGAGAGCAGAGGGAGAGACCAGCTGCTCACTGAGGACTGGATAAAGTTGAGATTTAATTTAATTTAATTACAGTTTCTACACAGTTTTCTGAGAGAGAAGTACCTGGCCACCGGCCCCCATGTGAGTGGAGTTAGACAGCCCTGCTTTAAAGAGTGATGTAGCTAAAGTGTACAGAGCTTTAAGCGAGAATATTTTTAACCCAATTAACCGGCTCAGTGGTAAAAAATAAAAATAAAACAGGAAAACCAGTTTGGTGTTAACAGTAACCATTAAGAAGCTGTGATGTGAGTTGCAGTCTCTCTCTGCAGACTCAGACTCTCCCTGACAGACGGAGGTGGATTGCTCTCCGTTTGAGGTGATAATTGAACAGGGACACTTGGGTGCAAACTGAAAATACTCCAACTGGGACACGTTAGAACAGGAAGGACACTGGTTTGAGTCCCCATGCTGCCTCTGTGATGTGTTTAGGAAAAGTAACTACTGTCCGAGTGCCGTTTGACAGCACAGCAGCTGCTCAGCAGCCTGCAGGAGACAAGGCTGTTCAGATGACTTTCCTTAATAAATAAGGTCACAACAACACACTGAGAAGGCAGCTGATGTTACCGAGCTCATCCACAGGCCCTGTACTGTGTTTTTAATTGATCAATATCACTTATCAGCTGATCCTTTGCTCAGTGTAGCTCTTTGTGCTCTGATGTCAGCTGGCAGAAATCAGACATTGTGAATCGTTTCTGATCGGACAGAACAAATGTCTGCTGCTGCAGGTTGGCATCTGTTCTATCTGCATATGAGCGGATAGAGAGAAGCCGCAGACTTCATTTTTTAATGTATGCAGTTTTGTTTTAGGTGATCGAATGTTCTTTCATATCGACCCATACACAATAACAAATCTAATGGCTATTAAAAAATGTCTTGTTTTGTCATTTAAAGGTGAACATGACTTTTCAGATGAATTTGCCTTTAAGTTCTTTTACACAAATTAATATAGAATTAACGTTCACTGTGATGTATTACACAAGACTCAAACTTATTTTATGAGAAATGAATGGAATCCAATCGATGCCTGGAATACACAAAAAACGCGTAAAGCAAACCCCAGGGCTTGAAACATTGTTAGAAGAGATATAAAGTACACGCACATTTAAAGAATTAATCCTTCTCACCACTCACTGACATGGTCCTTTAAAGAGCTGAGTTCAGGATGCTGTTAGCTTATGTATGAATAACCGTCTGTGACTGAGATGTAGCACTTTTTTTATTAAGATATTATTTACTGTTTATAAGACAGGCATAATCCAAAAATACAAAAGACACATCCAGACTCCCTGTTGTCTCTCTCTGTTTAGTTCTGGAAAGAATAAGTGCAGTAACATGGCTGTGATGATGAGCTGAGGCATCCAAGCTCAACATTTATTGATTTATTATTCCATTTCACAGCTATCTTAATGAATTCATGGTATTAAACTCAAGAGTTACTGTGAATGACGTTTAGAGAAAATACCTATTTCATGGCTGCATTAGAAATGTAATTAAGTCAAAGGGTTTTTTTTCTTCGGGTAATGATGCAGAACTGGAGCAGCAGATGAGTGAAGAGCTGTGAGAGGAAAAACGGCAGTAAAAAAACAAAGAACAAGTGGTTACCATGGCGAAGCCAACATCAGCTTTCTTGAGGGCGGGGCCGTCATTGGTACCGTCTCCTGTCACTGCCACCACCTGTCGGGTTTCACCCACTGTGCTGTCAATGATACCTGATCAACAGAGTGGAACAAAAACACAAATTTCCATTTTAATAAGTGTGTAAATTTTCTGTGTTGTTCAGAAAAGACGTGAAGATCTAATTCATTCTCCCCGTCTGTCATGACTTTACAAACACAAACACGGAATCCCTTCAATACGGTATGCGGCTTTAAATGACACATATCACCTTGCACACAACAAATAAACATGTGAGCGGCAGTTAAACGTGCCAACAGGACACAGTACACATCCTGTAATACAGAGTCACTGTTAGAAAGAACCCACCTTTGACCAGAGTGTGCTTGTCTGTTGGGGAAGAACGAGCCAGTACGCGCAATTTAGGCCAAACTTTGTCCAGACGCTCTTGTTCCACCTAGAAATGTAAACAGTGAAAAAAGGTCTTTTCAAGCAATACATGTAGAGGATTATGTTATGGAAGAAAAAGTACACGCATACAATCTTGTTGGCAGGCAAGACTTCTGCACTCGACTCACCTCTCCCTTGTCGTTTCTGATCTGCTGGTTAAACTCCTTGCCCTCCAAACAGATGAAGTCCTCCCCGGGCTGAAGGATGCCACACTTTGTTGCGATGGCGCGGGCTGTGTTAATATTGTCTCCAGTAACCATACGTACAGTAATGCCTGCGCGCTGGCACTTAGTGATAGCCTCAGGTACCTGAAATAGAAATAGATGTCAAAATTACGCGCAGAATTATCGGCTGGAAATGTGACTGTATGATGCTGATTTTCTTTTGTTTGGGTCTATTTGGCTGAAATGACACGTAATAAAACAGGTGGAGGTGCCAACACATGCGACGACGCTCACTCTGTAATAGCAGCAGCAGGTTCTACCTGAGTTCAAACTGTTGCAGCTCTTCCTATCATCCTAATGGAGATCTCATTCACCTCAAAAAACAGCGTGAATAAAAAGAGAGACCGTGTAGACAGAGGAGTCCGTGCTGACATGATGGTCAATGGACCATCAGAAAGCTCATGGTTACCTCCTCCACTCATCAGGTGACTCTAGTGGCATTTGACAAAGACCAGCAGGACATCTGTGTTTGCTTACAAATGCATTTGATTCATGCAGGAGGAAGCTTTGACCTGAGCGAAGCATGAATGGGTTGAATTGTCAGAGATACAAAGAGTTTTGAGGGCAGTGTCTTTACCTCATAATCTTTTCAGAAGCAACCTACAGCAGTAATGTTGCGTTACTTCCACAGCCAAAAGTAATCACATCGTTAGCTAAATACATTATTCAAATCCCCATTCTGGACAGGAACATTTACCGTGTTGGAGCCGGCCCTGAATTAAGAATCATTTTACGGCGGGTCCCTATGTCCACACATCACAGGTTAGGTAGAGCTAAACACAGAGCTGCTGACTGTCTCCTGCTGCTCTCCGGTTATTTCCATCCTGTCTGTGATCTTTGTGCTCTGACATTAAAGCAGCAGGCAGCAGTGATGCTTTCTGGGCTTCATTACAGGCTTCATTTAACACTTCAGAGCATCAGCACTCTGCGCACCTGAGCAGGGGTCGTTTTAGTTTTTATGTCAGGAAAATACTACTTGACTATTCAGTGCTTTTACCCTCACATTTTTCCGTATAACACAACTGACGCACATAACTATATGAGCAGCTGGTCAGATCAGTTCGGTTTTGCACAAATTAAACAAAAGTTTTGCTGCTGCAAACGTCTGCAGAGATGAATCGAAGATGAAATAATATGTATGATGACATCCAAGCATTAACATTTAACATCGAACGGTGATTGATAAATAAATCGTCAGCACGCCTACTTTTCAGATAATGTTCTGGACGTCTGAAATTATTTTCTGCTGGATATCTAATTTGCTGTGTACCTCAGGTCTGACGGGGTCCTCGATGCCGACCACAGCGATGCAGGTGAGATCGCTCAGGATGTCGTTCTCGCTGTCCCAGTCCGGCTCTCCGGCCTCGGCTGGAAAGTCCCTGTAAGCCACGCAGATGGTTCTCAGTCCCTCGCACGCCATGGGCTCAATCACCTTACGCACCATCTCGTCACGGTCCTTCGGCTTGAAGACACGAGGCTGACCCTGGGCGTCGAGGATACGGGAGCATCTAGGAGAGGAGAGGAGATGGACAGACGAAGGGGAAGGTGATCATTAAGTAGGGTAAGAAATGCCATCCATCACTTCACCTTTTGATGTGTTACTCCATCCGACCACCCCTCTTCTCTCAAACAGATGAATATTTTTCAGTTTATTTGCTCTCTTTTCTTACTTCCTCAGGACGATTTCTGACGCTCCTTTGCTGTACATGCGGAAGCCTCCATCAGCGTTCTTCAACACCGTGCTCATGGACTTCCGGGAGGAGTTAAAGGTGTAAACCTTGTAGAGTTTCTCTTCGGGGATCTCGTCTCTGATTGGCTGGTAGTCCCTCTTAATTTCCAGCACCAGCCCCAGTAGAGCACACTCTGTCTTATTGCCCACTTGGCGGGGCAGGCCACCTTCTTTCTCTGGAGGCTGAGAGCGGACAAAAGTTTGAATGTGATGTTATATTACTCATGATGAACCACATAAACTTTCCATGAACAGTAAAATGAAAAAGTGAAGGGTTTTGAGTATTTTATGAACAGTATTATACAAAAAGTTGTTATTCGTTTGTCTTTGTCTGCTCTTCAACTTGTGTCTTTGTGACGATGTGTTTTTGACCTGAGGGCACTTTTAGAAAACTTTTTGTCAGGTCCTCACTTCTTCAATGGGCTGTTTTAGACAGAGTTTAAGAGTTAAGATTGTCTTCATTATGTTAGTACTGTGGTTATATGAAGCTGTTACGGTGTAGGTCTCACCAGGATCTTGGTTGTGTAAGCCGAGTTGATGGAGATGCTGTTGACCATAATCTCAAGAGTCTCTGGTTTGATGGCTTCCGGTTCGGGGACGGTTTTGTAGTGCGTGTCGCCGATATATGCCTGCACTACCGTCATGCGGTTCATCGTCAGCGTGCCCGTCTTGTCCGAGCAGATGGCTGTTGCGTTGCCCATCGTTTCACAGGCGTCCAGGTGACGCACCAGGTTGTTGTCTTTCATCATTTTCTGAAGTATAGAGAAAGAGGTTAGAGGCTGACGTTTGCTTTCAGACATACTTTGAAAACTATAGGAAAATCCGACTGGATCCACTAATCTTATATTTCCTCTAATCCCCTTTGCTTCTCATCCTGTTTACCTTGACAGAGTAAGCCAGAGAGATGGTGACAGCGAGCGGCAGCCCCTCGGGAACAGCAACCACAAGCACAGTCACGCCAATGATAAAGAACTTTACAAAGTACTGGATGTAGACTGGAGTGCACTCGGCCGTCCAGGCACGGCCCTGGACCCCAAAGGTGTCGATTACAAAGTACAGGATGAGAATGATGACCGTCACAGCCGACATGATCAGACCTGGTTAGAATGAGCAGAACGAGCAGAGTTTAAATATATAAGCACGTGTCTTGTTCAAGTCAAGTCAGTTTCATGTCATGGCCACTTAATTCCACATATTTCACTACGGCGTGAAACATCAATTACATTCTCTAAGTACTCCATTACAGGGATTAGCTTAACTTTTTGGTCATGGTAAAATTTTACGTCACATGGTGCATCCATCAGGAAAGTCAGGAAAGCGTCCTTGGATGATGAATTACTGTTAAAAGATAATTTAACTTTGTACCGCTTCCCTTTTAAATAAACAATTCTTCACATTCTGATAATTCCAGTTAACTGTAATGTTTTTAATAAAAAATCATACATACTGCAGCTTTAAAATTGTTAAAAAGTTATTAGTCTGTAAGTGAGACAATACCCTGAATGTAAAATCATAAACAGGTGAGGACAGGTGAAACAGACAAATCCACTGCTTGTGTTTTTCTGCTTCATTTCTCCTGTCAGTCACCTCACGTCAAAGTGTTTTGGCCCAAATTCTATTTCTGTCCTGTAATGAGGGGCAGTTTATTGAGGAGGCTGGTCGCTGGTGCCTCCCCTCCACTTCGTCCTGAAAGCCCCTCAGTGTATTAAGGTCAATTGAAATGACACAGAAAATACCTTCAATTCCGGGATGAATCGTGTTCCCAATAAAACATCTATCCAATAAAACTGAGTGCATTCTGACCCTCAGCCTCTCAGTCCTCTCACTGCCTGCTCACTTAGTGAGCTATTAAAAGGAACAGCCCCACATTTCTGGGAATGCTCTTGTTTTTTGTCTTCCCCAGTGTCAGATGGTACGGGTTGGGATCAGTTTCATATTTGTGTGTCCAGTGTGGATATAAGTCCAGGAAGTGTTAATCTAGCGCAGCAGAAAGACTGGAAGCAGTGAGACATTACTGCGATCCTAGCTGGCCTACAGAGTCACGTGATCAGGTGCGAGAAAACGGTCCTCAGTATATAAGAACTGTTGAATGCAGGGACCAATGAAGTCATCGGCATCGGCACGTTAGTATTGTCACTGCATGTAGACATTAGCACAAAACTCAAAGCACTGCTGTGCCCAAGTACAGCTTCACAGAGCTGCTAGCATGGCTGCAGACTATATAAACTATATAAATAAATAATATGTGTGTTTGTGTGTGCATGTGCATGTGCGTGTGCATGTGCGTGCTCCTCACCAGCCTTCCCAATCTGTACAGCCAGTCTGGTCAGTTTGCCCTGCAGCACCGACTTCTCCTTCTTGGTCACGTTGACCTTCTTCACCGGTTTGGCCTCTTCTTTCTCCTCTGACTCAGCGGCCTCCTCGCTCTTCAGCGGCTGGATCTCGAGGGCAATGCCATCCTGCGTTTTGGCTGTGGAGGAAGGGGGATAAGGTGGTGGTTTGGGGGTAAAAGGAGGAGGAGGAGGCAGGTTTTAAGGGGACAATGGGTGAGGAGAGGGAAGGTCAGGAGAAATGAGGAGGTTGAGGAGAGATAAGGAAAAGGTTTGTGACGAGAGAGAGGTGAAGATGAAAGAGGATGAAGAGGGAGAGAGAGAGAGAGAGGGATGAGACAGAGCGATAGATGGGATTGAGAAAACGGGTTGTGAGAAAGGTGGTTGTATTTACGAGAATTGAGTTGGAAGACAGAAAAGTTTGGAGGGTGAGGGAAGGCAGGATGGGGTGAAAAAGGTGAATGAATTAAATCCATAAATAATAAAACATTATAAAACAAAACAAAAAGAAGGACGGAGCAGGGTTCAGGAGTGGTTTGGGGATGAAGGGCAGAGAGGCAGAGAAAACGTTAAAGATTCAGTCAGAGGGAAAGCTGAAAACGGACGAGTTATCTCAGAAATCAGAAAAGACCTCTGACTCTTTATCAATAACATGGTGACCTTTGGCTGAATGCAGAGAGGAGCATTTAATCAATTTATGATCACAGAACATTCATGAAAAGGTCCAGGTAGCTTTTAGAGAGTGTCACAGACAAGTTGGGAGCAGCAGTTCATAATGAAGAGCAGCAGACAGAACAGAGAACAGCAGATACAACAGAGAGGATTAAACCGGAGGCTGTCAATCACACACACTGTGTTTGTTTCACATCCGAGCTCAAAGCTTTGGAACGAGGCTGAGTTCTGAAGTCTGACATGGCTTCTGGTTGCACGTTCTGCTCGGCGGCTCTGCTCCTCATTTGCATAAACAAACTGTATTTGCATTTCACTTCATCAGCTGGTATCCTGTTTGGACTGTAGTAGTGTATGTGGAGCTTTTTGATCTGTTTGTCTGTTCGTCATATTTCCATAGCAAAGAAATGTGAGCAGGTGATGAATGGAAAAAGAACAGAGCTACCCTAATCTGACACACTGGGTGTTGTGCCGTTTGCCCTCATGAACAACTGAGCTGACAACACTGACAACTGGGATGACTCTAACTCAAAATTCTGGCAATTTATTGTTCAGTCATAATATTAAAGACTGGAAATGTTCTTATTGGGTCATTATATACTCAGATATTGCCCATCAGCTAACTGTTATTTTCCTACATTAAACCCTACTGGAGGGCCACTGCTGGTAACAATTTCAACATCACTTCTGGAACCAACAATACCAACAGATCATGGACATAAAGCAGATTCCTGGTTTAGATTCCTGGATGACCAATGAGAAGTTTCTAAATACAAAGAGAAACTTCAAGTGTTCACTTAAAATTGTACCTAACAAGGGAATTTGAATGCAATTCAAATAACATTCAAAATGTCCTCACAGTTTTTCTTTTCATACCCTACTGAGGTCAGCGAAGGCAGCTGTTGCGATCGCATTTATCGCATTATTTGGTTTCAACTAGAGAAACTTTTACTGGAAGCAGCCAAACGCAAAATAAGTCGATCATAGTAACAACGAATGTCAGAATCTGGACTGTGCGGGAGTGGAAACTATACAGTCTGTTTTCTTTTTCAGCTTTAAGTTAAATCTAAATCTATCGAAACAAAAGTGACAGGTTGGACCACATGCAAGAGCTACTAGTGCAAACAGAATGAGTATTTACTCTGTTGTATGTACAGATAGACAGATGTGGAAGAAGCTGTCTGTGTTGTATTATCCACATGTCTACAGCGTGTAGGTGGAAAGCTGTGAGGCTTACCTGGGGGAAAGTGTTGTTTACAAAGTTTTATGGTAATAAGGGGTGCACGAAACCTTCACTACTGGCCACTTAATTCTATTTATTTTGTTTTAATCCTTTCAAATCCTTTTTAATACAGTTATTATATTGCATTGTGTATTTTGTATATCTTATGTCTTATTTTAAACTCCCTGAGGTGCTTAGTTGTTGAATGGTGCAATACAAATAGAATTGCCTTAGCTTGACTGTACAAACTAATACAAATATTCTGCCATAAAGTTTACTTCAGTGATACCTTTAATGTTCCCTACTTCTCACTTGAGCTGCTACCTCAGTACAGAGTTTACAATGAGTTTATGGTCTCAAGCACTAGTTTCAATTATTCTTGACGCACGCTGATGGAGAGGGGATGTTTATTTTGTAAATTATGGTCCCTCTTAAGTAGGGTTTGCATTAGGGCGTGGCTACTTTGTGACTGACAAGGCGCTTCGACAACAACCTGCGTGGTTTCCTGGGTTCTCAGTCAGATCGTCCAAATAAGGTCACTTCTGGCCGTTTGTAATTCAAGGCTGCAAAAACAGAAGTCTGCAAACCATTTCGTTTACACAGTTTGACATCGTTGCTTCAGTCTGCTGTTGTCTAACAGAAAGACTTAAAGCTCAGTAGATTAGGGCTGAATTTGGGGACATTATTGCTAACGATCATTTGTCACAAAATGTGTACCACCCAACGTTCAGATGGTATCCCTCAGGTTAAAACGAGGATGTTTAACACCTTACCGCGCTGGTGGAAATATGTAAGAGATGTAAGATAAGAATACTAAAATGTTCTTGCATGGGGTTCAATGTCACGAAAACAAAAAGATGAACATTACCTCTCAGCTCGCTGTTCATATTTTGTTCCAAACTTCAAAGGTTTTGGGATGCTGGGTGCATAAAAGCACGGCGTGTATCTTTTAACGTCTTGTGTGTTTTTTTTTTAGACACTTTTATCCCAAAACTCCTTCACTGTCATTGTCACTGCCTCATTCTGAGTTTCATCAGGTTCATAATGAGAAGCTCCCCACGTACAACTTTGCCAAAAGGGAAGTCCCTTCATGACAGCATGACCTCAACATGACAGTTAGACATTCTTAATGTGGGGATGAGTCTGCGTCAAACCAGGAAGCTGTGGAGCTTTATGCACATGGTCCACTCTGAAGACAAGCCACAACATAGAACTAACTGACACAGCTGCACATGAACAGGACTGAGACCCACTGACCAACCACAGAACTGTAAACAGGCGCAGCACTGAACCATGGGAGAGCGCACGGCGGGCAGAGGGGAGGGGGTGTCTGACAATCAAAATAAAGCAAGTCAACAAACAGAAGACGAACTCAAAGGATCACCCCAGAAAACAAAAGAACGACAGCGATGCAGAACCACGACAGAGAGAGACAGGAGGAGGTAGAGGAGGCTGCAGAGCTGTGGAGGCTGCAGGAGACTTCAGCAAGACATAAAAATAACAGAGAAGAGGGAGAGATTCAAACAGTGATTACAAGACAACATGAAGTCCTGAGCAACACCCTGCAAGGAGGCAACAGTGAGAGAAATGAGAGGAATCAAAAAGGCGAAAAAGAAAAGAAACTGAAGGTTCACAAACAGAACAGACGACAGCCCACAGCCCACTAATACTGCAAGGGTGCAACTCCCACACACACTGACAGCATCGCTTCAGCCAAAAAACATCACCGCACTGTTTGGAGCGCTTGGTTTTTCTCAACAGTGTCAACATAAAGTCACATTCATCGCATTGAAATGTGTGATGTGAAAACTGAACATGTAGCCTCCACAAATTCTCAGATACAATAAGGTTATTTTTATCTTTTCATTGCTGTATAGACAAAACTCAACGCTTTTGTAGAGACATTTCACAATAAAAGCCTCTCAGCAGCTCAAAAAGAAAAATCCCTCATTTTCTTTTAGGCTTTTAATGTGAAACATTTGCAGGTGTTGAGGATTGGTGTTAAAAAGAGCAGCAGAGTGGTGATCATGACTCTGTTGTTGTACTGTCAGAATCAAATTTAAGATACCCTTTTTTTTTTTACCCCGACTTTAATTTATTATTGATACAAACTAAATCCATCCAGTTCCATCTGTAGTCTCAATAAATTTCCACAGGACTTATTCCATCAGTACAACAACAGAGACACTGAACAACTTTCACTTTTAAACACTAATACAGTTTTCATATACTAATTACATCCAGTTGCTTCTACGTTGCTGTTTTTCTATCACTGTTGAAATAACTTCCTGCACAAGTGTTTCACTTTAAAAGCTTTTCAGCACCTCAAAAGGCATGATTCCCAGAGAGCTTAAATGATTAGTCTAATAATTAACCATATTCGGCAACTATTTAAACAACTGATTAATTGTTTAAGTGATAGTTCAAACAAAAATGCCAAACATTGTGTTTGTCCATTATGTTGGTTGCTTTTGTCCTATGCGATCGGAAATACAACATTTTTTGGTTTTAGATTGTTGCCTGAAAAATGACGAGCAATTTTGACAATGTCAAATTGAGCTTTAGGAAGTGTGTTTATCATACATGTAAATAATTGTCAGTTATAGCCCTAAGCCTCAATTTCTTTGATTAGGCTTCAAGTGAAACATCCTCAGAAGATGTTGACACTCACTAATAACAGCTTTACAGTGAAAGAAAAAACAGCCCAGTAGAATCATGTAAAGGTATCAGGAAAGTATTAATAATTTCAAAGTGCATTGATTTTTTGGCCACTAGGAGGCATATGAACTCCACCATAAGCTGACAGATGTACAAACAACTGTCTACTTCTACATCCAGCAGACACAAAGAACCCACATCATTCCATTGGAGTAAGGTGAAATCAGCTTCCTGCTGCTGGTGAAAACGTGGCCAACAAGAGCGATCAAACTAAAACTGCACAGTTTGTGCTGGGAAACCAAAACTAGGAGCTAAAGGAGGCAAGTAAACCTAAAAGAGCTGCAGAGGAGGTGAGAATTATCTGTGGTCTCAGAATTCTGAAGTCAGTACCACAGCTACTGAAGGTGTTTCTGCAGTTTTTGTTCTCTAGGTGTTTTTATCGGAGGTCATCTGTTACTGCAGCCCTGTGAAATATTTCTGTGTGCAAAAGTGTGATGAGTGTCCAAGAGCAAGTGTGTGTGTGTGTTTCTGTGTACATCAAGAAGCATTCTGCCTGCAGCAGATGCTCAAACTATGGGAGGTCGGGAGGAGGGGAGCTTCGTGTGTGTGTGTGTGTGTGTG